>OOFH01110709.1:3387-16175 GCA_900323355.1 Merlangius merlangus
ACAAACTACATGTTTGTTCCAGACCAGGACTCGGAGCTGAGGAGAGCTGATGGAGGAGCCAAGACTCTGGAGGACGACATCACTCTACCAACCAGGATCCTTGTAAGTTTGCATAAAATAAACGGAGGGGACTTGTTGTAATGCAGGATTTCTTTGTCCAGTACAAGTTACGGCATACTACTGTGGTTGATTACCAGACAAACTACAGCTGCTACTTTGTTACGCGCCATAAGAGCCTAACTACTCTGTTTGTGACCTTACATTAGAGCCCTACTACTGTTTGTTACCTTACATTAGAGACAAACTACTACTGTGTTTGTTACCTGATATTAGAGACAAATTACTACTGTTTGTTACCTTACATTGGAGACAAATTACTACTGTGTTTGTTACCTTAGATTAGAGCCAAATTACGTTTGTAACCAGACCAGGAATCTGGAGGACTGATGGAGAAGCCGTACATCTGGAAGGCAAATCCTGAGGACAACCAGGACTCTACCATCAAGGATTCCTCGTAAGTTTGCATTATCTGGACATAGTGGACTAGGTAGGGGGCTGGGGGTTCAACTCTCAAACCAATGGTGCCGGGTTCAAGTCCTCAGAATACAGTGATGCGTCCCTGAGCAAGGCACCCTAAAGCCTGCCTGATCCTTAATGACTTATCTTTGGTTCAGATAATATGGCATCTTTTGAATATTGAACCTAATCAATGTCCTTGTTTGGTCCGGGCAGACAAACCTGAGCTGAACCTCACCTGATCCTGTTTGGTCGGGGGTAGACACACCTGAGCTGAACCCGCCCTGATCCTGACATCCTGCTGGTCCCGTCTCCTCAGTTCATCTGAGCCTCGTCCTCCAGACGACCTGCTGAGCTCAGCGGTCTGAGGCTGATGGATCAATGACCTCCAGTGGGAGTGACCTTCTTGACCCCACATGTAACCGTGTGCTTCCACACGCCTTTCCCTCACGTCTGTCACTAACCTCACTGCTTCACTACACTGCTTCCTCTTCTTCTTCCTTCTCTGTGGTTCGAACCTTTACACTGAAGGCGCGTCTTCCTGCCCTCAGAGGGTTCAGCGTTAGGGTTGAGAGTCAGGGTTTAGAGTCAGGGACAGAGCTGGTCAGGGAGGACTGCTTTTACACAAACCTTCACTTGCTTTCGGAATGGTGGTGACATTTTGAAAAGATTCATTTGGGAAAATGTTTTCCTCTGCTTTCCTTTACAAAATTGTATTAAACTTCTGTCAAGTGTTTTTGTTTATATATTAAAATCCCACATTGACTTCTACATGTTTGGTGTGGTTCATTTAATTGTCCTTTTAACTTGGTTAATGTCAAGCTAAACTCCTGCAATACATTTAATATACATGATTGTTATTCAGCAGAATGTTCACATAATCCATTTTGTAAAAATATGAAACCTCCATATTACTACTAAATTCAAGCCTATTCATGTATTTAACAATGTACATACTGCCCCGCAGGCCATTCTCTGCTACTACAACACGTTCAATCCACCAACCCGTCTCACATCAATGTACTATAGCTACGTTGGTTCAAACGGAAAATGTAGTTTGGTGTGAGACTGTTGTCCAGCAGAGGGAGCTGTCATACACCTTAATTATACAGGAATGTCTGTGTATTTACATTTTAAAATGTTCATGTGCTTGTCTAGATTGTCTGCAAATAACTCTGCCTCCAGCAACAGGATTGGTTGAAACATATGAAGTGAAAGAAATAAAAGCCCAGATCTGAGGGGAGCTGCGGTCAGATTTAGGATCATGAATGTATTGAATGAACGACGTCTGAGCTAAATATTAACCACCTGTAACTTGGTGCGTTTCCTGGAGCTCGGAGGACGAGTGTTTACCTGATCGATTAGGCCCTGAACGCAGACCCTGAACCCAGACAACCTAAACACAGACCCTGTGTTAATTAGCCCCAAATATAATTTTTGGGTTGAAAAAATAAATAAAAGTAAAAATATTTAATTATTTATAAGTAGCCTAGTCTAGATAGTCCTGGCAAAAACATAACCTGTTTACCACCTTAAGTGAATTAATCTATCCTATCCCCAGTCAGGTGTGTGTGTGTGTGTAAAGTCTGTCTCACTTGTATTAATTTTACTCTGAAATAACTTGAATGGAACTTTAGACATTTGGGGATAAGCAGCAAAGCAGTCAGGTAGCTATTTTAAGCTATAATAAACTGTGTATTTTGTTTATATAGGTGAAGCATGATGAAATTTTTTTCAAAATAAAGCATAGAAATAATTTTGGCCTTTTCATTTTCCGTCTGGGCTAAGCCCCGGAAGTTTATGAAACCTAGAAACACCCCTGCAGTCTAAGCGTTCCCATGGACTGGCCGGACGTCAGGTGGTGGAGGACGGGGTCCGACGGATGGCAGGGGGCCACAAAGGGCCTCCAACGCCCCCCACTCCAGCTCATACTTAGCCAGTATCTTGTGTACTTATACTCATACTGAGCCAGTAACCTCTGTACATATACTCATACTGAGCCAGTATCCTGTATACTGAGCCAGTATCCTGTGTACTGATAGTCATACTGAGCCAGTATCCTGTGTACTGATACTCATACTGAGCCAGTATCCTGGGTACTTACATGTATACTCATACTTAGGCAGTACGTCAGGTGGCGGAGGACGGGGTCCGACGGATGGCAGAGGGCCACAAAGGGCCTCCAACGCCCCCCACTCCAGCTCATACTTAGCCAGTATCCTGTGTACTCATACTGAGCCAGTATCCTGTGTACTGATACTCATACTGAGCCAGTATCCTGGGTACTTATACTCATACTTAGGCAGTGTCCTGTGTACTTATACTCGGTGGCATCAGCTATAGCTATTTAAAGCTATAATAAACCGTGTATTTTGTTTATTTAGGTAAAGCATTCAGAAAACATTTGCATGCACAATAAAGTGGACAAAAAAATAAATATATTTTTTGTATGCCCAAAGGGATACTTTTCTTTGGGCTAAGCTCCGGATGTTTGTGAAACCTAGAATCGCCCCTGGGCTACACCATGGGATGCATCTGCAGACCACTGCCACTGAAATAAAGATAAGACGTGTTATTTATTGCTTAAGATTTGCTGCTGCTGTGGCGAGGTCTTAGGTGTTTATTGCACTCAAGTGGTCGGCTGTTTTAACTTGCAATTGATAGTCGGTGGAGAGCTTTTTAAAGTTGGTTTTATATTGGATTTTATATTGGCTTCGATGGACGAATTTGTGTCAAACCAACTTTGATGTGTTAATACAAGGCCTGCCTTTATAATACAAAGCATCTTTTGTAATTTATTTTTTAATGTTGATAAATGCTTTAAATCTATTATGCAGCTTCACTTTTTGACTTACCCATGTCAAAATAGGGTGAACTCAGCTGCCCTACACATAACACAAAGCTTATTTTCACCAAAAAAACACCCTTTGATTTTATAAAATATTTAAATGTTAAATACTATAAATCTATTATGCGGCTTGATATTTTGACCTACACATGTTAAAACACATGTGGTGAACTCAGCTATGTCCTACACATAAAACAAAGCTTAATATCTCAAAAAAACCACACTTTGATTTTATAAGGGTTTCTTACTCTAAAAAAATGCTATAAATCTATTATGCGGCTTTCCCTTTTGACCTACCCATATCAAAACACATCTGGTGAACTCAGCTAACTGCCCCACACATAACACAAAGCTTATTTTTTTCCAAAAACCCACCTTTCGATTTTATACAATTTCTTTAATGTTACAAAATGCTATGAATAGTGGTCACGCTGCTTACCTGTTGCCGAACCCTTGCATGCCTGACTGTCGCTGAACCCTTGCCTGCCTGACTACCCGCCTGTCTCTGAACCCTTGCCTGCCTACCCGCCTGTCGCCGAGCCCTTGTCTGCCTGATTGCCTTCCTGCCGGTTAACAAACCCTTGCCTGTGTGACCATCACTTGCCTATCCCTGGCTTGTCATTTACCCCTGCCCCATTAAACTAGCATAGAGCATTTATACTGTGGCATAGAGGTGACCTGTTTTCTAAGATCTTTTCATGGAAAGAAAACTAGAGTTTTTAGAGACTCTAGGTTAATAGCACAATATCCCCAAATCCACCTACAGGTGCACAGTTTGCCAGAAAACATTTCCTCTCATTTTGAGAGTGGCAAAGTCACTCCCCTTCCGGGATAGCTCATGGGACCTATGAGATCGCAAAATATGTATGGGTTTCAATGGAGAGAAAGTAATTATCTTCTGGTCCCAGTCTTTATGTGCCCCGGATTACACATATGTTGTTTGTGGATTTAAATTATAATTTTTCATGTCAAGAGTTTGACCGTTTATTGTGCAATTGTTCAGTTAAAGGCTGTAGACTGCGACTGGCGTGGACAAGACCGACAATCATAACTGAAACTCTCCACATGCCCCAACTTATAATGTTTTTCACCTCTTTTGATGCTTTTATCCTCCCCTTGGAAAAAACCTAACATTATCAAACTGCTTCACGAAAATGTTTAGTTTTCTTTGCATGAAAAATTATATCATATGTGCATGCATATTTAAAGTCTAGTAACCAGGAAGGCCACTGAGTAATCTGGTATTAGAAATTACCAAATTACTCATTTTGTTTGAGTTTACACAATTTAAGTCAAGTTTCTCAGTTTCATGCGTGTTGCTGGCGTATGTCACAATCTCTGTGTTCGTCAATCTACCTATCGAGTCTTAAAAACCAGACGGCGTCAACGGGTGATCTGTTGTCTATGCATGTGCTGATGTAGCCAGTAACCACTGAAGCATATTCCTCTAAGTCCACAGTACAGTCCTCTCTCACAGCAGCAGTCTTAAACACATCCCAGTCATTACTGTTAAAGCAGTCTTGCAGCACAAGATCAGTCTCTTCGTTCCATACTTTAACAGTTGTATTTACTGGAGGGGCCTGTTTGAGGAGCTGGGTAGAGGAACACAGAGAAGATGGGTAGAGGAACACAGATGTTACTTACCACTTGGCAAACAATTGTGACAATTGTGGCGATTATCTGGCCATAGTCCTGGGTCCTCTGGGTCCAAATGAGGGCCCAAATGAGAACCCAAAGGACCCCATTATCCAATGTGGTACAGGGACCCAAAAGGAATCCACTCAAATTATCTCCCCCTCAAGCGCAGTCTTTCCTACTCCTGACATGAATGTCTCGACCTTCAACCTACGCAACCACCCCTCCACACCGTCTGCAAGACTCGACTCCCCCCGGCTGACTTCAAAACCCACTGCTTTAGACCCAGCTTCATCTGCCTCAGCGCCTGGGGAGTCTCCCAAGGCTCCACAAGCAGAGCATGATTCTTAAAGATGTTTTAGTTGCCGACCCCAAATCCTAACTGCCCTGTAAAACCATAACTTCACTCCCCTGGCACATCCAGCTCCGACCCTTCCATTCCCTGAGTTTCAGAACTTTCCTACTTTTATATCGAGACCTTCCCAGGGGGAATTTCCCAAGACCCCTCTTCCTTCCTAACACCACTGCTTGCCTTAATCTCCGAGTTGAAAAACCCCAATCACAAGGCCAGCTTCTATAGCACCCCACCCAAAGCCTGTCATTTATCATAATGTAAAATAATCTATTGGGTTTATCACACTACCTTGGGGAACTACATTAAAGGGGACATATTATGAAAACAACACTTTTCCTGGGATTTGGGGTGCTGTTTTGGGTCTCTGGTGCTCCTACACACAAACAAACGTTGAAAAATGTCTGTACATGACTTTTTGAGTGGGATATGCACTTCTGAAAGTACCCCACCAACAGTTACCAAACGAGCGAGTCAGTTTAGGCGCCCCCTCCTACGTAAGAACTCACAGCTCATTGGTCAATGGGCAGCAGCTCATTTGCATTAAAGCGCCAGACACCAGAAACAGCGCATTCTGAAGGGACTGAAACAGAGGGGAATAGCAGTAGGTGAGATTTTTTTTCCAAAAGGCTATTTCCAGCAAACAGCTTCAAAAACATGTTTTCTGGAACTCAAATATTATGTTTACTCGTAGTTAAATAACAGATTTGCATGGGCACAGACTCCGACAAAGCCCCCTGATTCGAACATACATATTCCTACCCTTTAAAATATCCTGAATCAAATAGTACAGTATCCCTCATAACGAGATCTTCTCAATGTCAAGAAAAACAGACACTCACACCTCCCTCTAACCCGCCAAAGCTTCCGACACAGTAATCCAAGAGAAGGACATTTTCTTTAGACCGATACGGAACCCACTCTGGTGGAGTTGCATTGTGAAGTGACCTTCGTTCCTTTCGAGCTGAGAATATCATTGTTGTTTATCATTATAATTTGCTTTCTTCAGTTTCATAAACACAATACATTTTTAGGGTTTTATATGAACCATATATACATGGTTAATCTTACCTCCTTACGATGCACTTTCACAGAAGGGGACCTAAAAAATTGCCTTAACTGTCAGCCATACTTTACTAAATGTAGCACCTACTAAAGACTGCACCTAACACATTAGTTTATAAACAAGTTTTGTTTCTTTCGTATATAAATGGTAAGGCCAACAACTGCCACGCACCTTTTGCATGTAATTTGAAACTGGCAAAAGCTGTGGGCTTTGTTATTTTAAATAAGTTCTGAATAAACCCAATATGCGTGACTAAGAAATAAAAAAAAAAGGTATCCCTTTAATTTGTCTTTTATTCATATAGATTGCATTAACATCACCTGAATTTAGTGTTAAAGTCAAACATTTTTTAACTAACTGCATGAAAGTAGCCAGCATTCCATGTCACACATTGACTATTCTTGTTCCCTTATGGTTTGACTTCCTGTTCAGCTTTCATTTCTTCTTCACTGGTTTTGTTTTTGTTTTTGGTCAGACCAAAGGGTATGAAGAGCAAGCCGCCAGTCCACACATATTCCTTCCTCTCTCGATAAGGAAATATCTGAGGGGAAAAAATCCTTTGAGACAGTGGAGTACAGAACACTGACACACACACACACACACACACACACACACACACACACACACACACACACACCAAGTGTTTCTGTTCTCTATTTACCCATCGATTCCCCAACTGGGGCCCCAGGAGTTCTTCACGATCCAATATGGGGCCCCTCCTTCTTCCTCCACGCCATACCCCACAGCCAGCACGGCATGGTTCACAGTGTCCGTAGTGTTTCTACACATGGAGCTGAGAGCACAACGCAGAAGATTGGTCACCAGTTGTACTCGAACCCACCTGTACAATGTATTAGTAGTGTACTTGGATGGATATCCATCCTAAATTCAGCTACATTACAAACTGGATTACAAACAAGCAAACAGGATTGATCACAACACATATATGTATATACATATTGTAAAGGTCAAATAAAGTGCCTTTTCTCGGCTTCTATCCGTCACAACTTTATTGATTGGTCACTGGATTATCTCGTGTTTAATCTGGAATGTCAGGAATTTAACCCTACCTTCTTTTAAATTGAATATACATGTGTATTGCCCACAATGTACAAACTGAGAGTTAGTCAGAAGAGAGCAACACTGTTTTTGAAAATAATGTAATGGGAAAATTATATTTTCACTTTCAGTTCCTCTAAGTGCCAGTTGTTGGTTGTGCCTTTTCCTGGACCCCCTTAGGGTGGTCGGAGATCAAGGTCTCCCACTGATAAGGCACCACTCCGTCTCCCCACATTGCAATTGTCAATGATCAAATAAAATAATATTGACCTAAAGGACAAAGCTTCCTGTGTTCTGATCAAGTAGAAGAATGCATAAGGGGATCCCTATTCCCTCATGACCGGTTTACCCCAGGCACAAAGGTTAACATTAGCTAACACTAGGAACAGGTAGTGCGGCCAGACAATACAAGGAATAGGAAACAAATATTAGACCATGAAACAAATAACAACACATGGATTTTTCCATCACACATCATGTGTGGAGCAGAGCTGTTCTCAGCCTTCCTGAGACCAGTCTGCCATTGTGTAAGAAGTCCTTGCTGTTGCGGAGCTCTCAGAGAGACGCAGGCCAAACTCCCATCTGAGACCTCAGATTATTGTATATTAGTTGTATGTTATTGTATGTTTACTACTCTTTAGTCTTAAACATTTTATACAGAAACAATTGACGTGGAGCAAATTTCCCACCGCAATAAACAACCCAAAAAAAGTCCCGACACTCTTTTTCCCCTCCCTCCCTACGTTTGACCGCCATTGAGAAACGACCTACTGCACCATTAAGCAGCAGTGTGTACCGGTAGTTATGTATGAGAAGCTGCCCCCTCACCTGGTATATACTCCTTCCTTGTAGTGCATGAAATCAGAGGTGACCTCAAAGCCAAGACTAACAGGGTTGAGTCTGGCAACTGCATCAACCATCGCCTTCTCATCATACTGTAACATGCACAGAGTAATATCAATGGGCTACAAGGAAGTCAGCTGGTCTTGGTTATGATGGTAAAACTGTTCTAATGATCAAAGCTCAATGTCACGATGTAATGACATATTGTGCATTTTAATAGAACAATGAGCAGTGCAAGTAACAAAATAACTGAAATATGACCAAGTGTGAGAATCCAGTAATAGATTAAGGTTGGTTAACACTATTATTAACTAGAGATTATACTGTAACCAAATATTTTTTGTTTCACATTCAAAAAGGCAAAAACAGGTGTTTGTAACAGGGGACTTACAATGATATCTTAGTAACCCAAAATAAATAATTTATCAGTCATTGAGTCTATGGTTATTTCTGTTCGGAATTTGGTAACTCGTGCTTATTGACATAGCTTCATACTCACAGAGGTTATGTTGATCACATCTCTGACGAAAGCAGCCTCCAACCCAGGCGCAAATTGGCAGGGGGCATCCTATAACAGAGGCAGACCATTGTTTAGCATGTATCAACAATAAGCGTGTCCCTATCTTATCACCAGGTATGATATAGATTACCCATTGGAAGTAATTTTAAGAAATCAACCTTTAGCGAAATAACAAGTGTTTCAATCCAGATGATTGATGGATGGACAAGCCTATCAGTTGCTATGGTCTTCTGGGTAGGCTAATGATCTGTGTTCATCAGGGGGGTTGATTTTTTAAATAGCTTGTAATGGCTTTTCGACATGACGCCTGGTAGTGAAATAGGGGTCCATTAATACATGCATGGTTAGTCTTTTAAGCAGGAACATACTGAGCCTTTGTAGGGATAGTCTTCTTCAGTCATAATGCCCCCGTTGTATCTGATATACTCAAACGCCTGACTGGGAAGCCCCCTGCAGAAACCAAACAAATAGTGTTCATTAGCTCACTGATAAGATGTTGGTCCCTAAATATTTTATTGTAATGGATCATTCTTGAATGGCTTCTATTTACACTCACTTACCCATTGCATCCGTGGTTGTTGAAGGCCTGGGCACAGTCTACTAGTTGCTGCTCAGACTGAAACAAAAGCAATAGAAACAATGTGATTCAAATATAAAATATACCTGATAATGGATAAAACACCATGACCATTCATTTACAGCAGACATTTTTAATTTCCAACAACTGTATTTAAAAGGTCAAAATATATTCAGTGAATATGTTAAATATTAGATATATTACATTTATTGTTAACTTATCCACAAGTATGGATAATTACTGATATTGAGACAGATTGTTAGTCATTATTACTCAGAACTTTTGATATTCAAAAGGGTCACTATATTTTCCCACCTCCCAACATTGGACCCCCTAGCATCTGGGCCCTATTTCGGTTTGAAGCTTGTCGTGAATGCACATATTTCATGTTTAAGCTATCTACGAGTTCAAATGAACCAACTCCAGTAGGCCTCATCGAAATCAGCTGTTAGGAAATTGAAAATCCCGGCTCTGTTCAGAGTTCTAGTCTATGTTTAAAATTACCTGCCACTGTTTGACCCCTGGTGGCCAAACATGGGCCCTCTAAAAGCTCTAAAGGTAACTATTGATGGGTAACTGATGGACTATAGTCTTACCAGTAGTAGGAGCTTCCCTCTAGCAATGGCAGTGACAGACTCCAAGCAGCCAGTGGTGGAAAATGTCCAGCAACTGCCACAGTGGCCCTTGGGAAACAAACAAAAACAGAACTTGGTCTTGTCAACGTGAAAGTGGAACTTTCTTTGCCGTATGGTACAGCTATCGCTTATTAAACTGAATGAAATATTTTCATGGTTCAAATGTACATTTCTAAATTACATCCACACAAGTCTGCAAACAAACACAATGGTTACATGTAGCATGCAAAAAGCTTGCAATACCATCCAATTTGATTGTGATTGCTTTGGATAAATCTACATCATACATCTAGGTGGACATGCGCACATCCACATGTGATTTCACTATAGGGGCCATAGGCTAATCAACATCTCACCTGGGTGGTGACTTAGGGTTTATTTTAACTAAGAACTTGGTACCTGGTTCTTGACTGGCGTCACAAAGTTGCCCAACTCCCTCCAGTCTACAGAGTCAGGGTAAGGGCCACTGCTGACTACATGATTCCCTTTGGTCGCGGAGCAGTTCTACATACGCAAACCACCATGGGATTATTGTCTTGTCTATTATAATAGTTGGAAAGAAATGTGAACATATATCAACATATTTCAGTAGCAACTGTAAATGTACAAAAAATATACTTTACCTGAGGCTCGGTCAAAAGATACGACTTCTTAAATTCTCCAAATGTCATGTCTGTGAACTGACTGAGCCCCACTATGGAATAAATGGAATGATATATACACTTGAGATGAGCATATAGGCATTATCATGGACTTTCATACAAACAGGATTCACTGAGTGTTTTACAACAGTAATTAAGGTGACATTAAACAACACAGTCAGCCACATACAAACAAAATGCAGACCTACAAAAGCATATGTATGTAGGCCTATAACAGTAGGCTACAAGAGGAGCCAAGAGCGCATTGATGATATGGGGAAGAAAAGACAGTTGCTTCATACAAAGAGAGCGCGCGTATGTTGTGTATCAATAAAACAATCTGACTTTAACATCCGCCTACTTTTGAAGGAATGGTCCCCGGCATTGTGATGATCGATTTTCCTCTTGTTCTCGGTGAATATCCGCAGCCGATAGCTGTATTCTGTCAAGTCATAGTCCTTACTGTGCTGTTGATCCAACCCAATAAGCGGAGAACAATGTCATGATTATATTACCCTGACACTATTCAGTTTTGGTTACTCATGTTGCACATACCTGTGACATCCATGTTTTGAAATGATACTCATCTGTTGAGGACATAATACATGGGTTATTACTACACCAGCTACTATATTTTCCACTTAACAAGACTGACGCGGCATTTTCTGCAGGGCGAAAACATCCAGCGCAACACAAAATATAATAGACACAAAAGTTATGAGCAACCAGGAAATTCCAGATATCCGGCGATTAAATTCAGTTATTCACATTTAATACACCGACCTTCCAGTGGAACCAATGGTGTTAATTTCACTGCATATATAAGTGCAGTGAAAACCCCGACGGCGGCAGTGAAGCGGGACATGTTGTAGTCTTGCACTCTCTGTTGTTGTGCACTACACTTCCTTTAAGACGCAGCGTGTTCAGCTAAGGTTACTTTTGGAGCCTCCCCAAATCAAGTCAGCTGCCGGAATCGCAAACGGGGGTACTTTCCGGGGATTATAGGCCTACAAACTAAGTGTGTTTTCAAACACTGCCTTTTATGGGGTGTATTGCCACTTCCAGAAAAAAAAAAAAACAGTTGACTGGATTGGTTATAATCTAAAAATCACGGATCCGATATTTTAACTAGGACGGTAAACAGCTTAGCGCAACTATTGTAACTTAAAGGCATAGACACAGCCCCGCATTGACTGTATGCAAGAGCCGTAACAGTCCATGCATAAACCAACCACAACAACATATTAAACTCTTCATATTAAATGCAGGCTACCTACTCGAGTATTCGCGTGCGTGTTGCGCACTCTCAACCTCTAGTTGTAATTACTGTAACGGGGGTAATTGTTCAATGGAAAGTGTAGTATACTATGCATGCAAATCAATTATTAAATCGCTTTTACTGTTAAAATGCAAGGCAACTACCATTGGTTAGTTGAAAATAATAATCATCTGAAGAATAAGTCCCGCCTCCGAGTCTCCGGTTCCATCGGTCAAATGTCTATGGGAAATAATAAGGGGGTTTTAAATGATCGTACAAAATCTGTAGGTGGCGAAGAAGTAAAAGCTGACCTTTTAAACTACACATATTTTCCATCTAGATTCCACTTGGGTTTTGGATTGGGTGCCGTTAATGCTTTTTAATAATAGTTAAAGGCCTAGTGCAGGTCACAATGCACAATGGCTAATTTGCATACTTGTACAGGATTGGCTGGCTCCGCAAGGCAAATAATAGAACATTATTAATTAATTAATTAATTAATTAATTAATTAATTAATTCTCTTTCTATTTGTCTATCTATCTATCTATCTATCTATCTATCTATCTATCTATCTATCTATCTATCTATCTATCTATCCATCCATCCATCCATCCATCCATCCATCCATCCATCCATCCATCCATCCATCCATCCATCCATCCATCCAGCCATCCATCCATCCATCCATCCATCTATCAAAGCATGTGTCTAGTTTTAATGTGATGATTTTTGTGTATGTCCAGTCAGACTTGTTGTGTCCCTTGTTCTGTGTGGTCTTGCAGGCTATACTGTGTGAGCCGAATCACCTAAATGAATTCCAGACGATTTGTGTAGTTT
>OOFH01110763.1:0-11430 GCA_900323355.1 Merlangius merlangus
GAGAGAGAGAGAGAGAGAGAGAGCAAAGTGCCATCTCATGAGTGAAGATGCAACGCAACGACAAGCACGAATCAATGCTCCTCAGGCCCTCTCGTCAAGACGAAGTAGAAACCTGTAACTCTTTCTCTAAAGCAATGCATCTTTAATATCATTTCCTAACCCGCATGAACTGTTGTTTGTCTCTGTCTCATAGGCTGGTGTGGAAAGTAAAATTGATGTTCGTATTCAACCGGCTATGCAAACTTTGGGTTTGTTGTTTATTAATGGGCTTCCTATTTTACAACCAGGTCTGATGATTATTATTTGATTATCACATTACTCGCCATTTCAAAATCTAGCCTATAGTTACATCACACGTAGGTGTGGCCACCAAGACACTCCCACCTGTGATGTCACTAGGGTGGTTTTGGAGATGGCTTGTAATGGCTATCCACATCTCCTGATGGCTAATTTCATGCAATGTACAACACAACATTTCCATATATATTCAATAAACTTGAGCTTACCAACATGGGCTCCTTATTTTTTATTTAATTTAATTTGTATGTGTATCCAGACGAGCTGATCGCTGCAGGCGAAGCGGGAACCTACGACTTCATCTTCATAGACGCAGATAAGAACAACTACGACAGCTACTATGAGAGGAGTCTTCAACTGGTTAGAAAAGGAGGAATCATCGCCATCGACAACGTTAGTGTTGCCTCCCATGAAACAATGAAACCCCTTTAAGAAATACTTTAACCCCCCCAAAATGTCTTAAATAATAGCCAATGGCATCACAAGACACGAGTGCATAGTGATTCCTTAAATTCGCTTGCTCTATCTTACAAACATCCCAAGAAAAAAAACGTAAGTAATTTTATAATGATATTTGAACCAAATACATTAAGCAGCAATTGCTGGTATTTGGACTCGGTTAATCGTTTATTAGTGAAAACGATTATCACACTTTGTTTGGATAAATGATCAACAGGTTAGGTTAGGTCTGACAGCTGTGTGTGTGTGTGTGTGTGTGTGTGTGTGTGTGTGTGTGTGTGTGTACACAAACAGGCTTTATGATTCGTAGTCACGAGCACTAACCATGAGTTAGTGTGCATGTGCGTGTACATTCACTTTGACGTTTTGTAGGTGTGAATGTAAGAACTTGGGTTGGCAAATATTTTCAGTAAGACATCACCGCACCAAGTAGTAACAAAGTGCGTTGTTCAATTAAATTAAATTGTATTTGTATAGCCCTTAATCCCCATGTTGGTACTCACCCCAACTAAACTTTTCCTTTAAAGGTGCTGTGGAGTGGACTGGTGGTGAACCCTGCCGCGGACGACCTCGTCTCCCAGAATCTGGACGCCCTGAACAAGAAGCTCCACAAGGACGAGCGGATCGATCTGAGCATGCTCACCATAGGGGACGGCCTCACCCTGGCCTTCAAGCGCTGATCTCCAAAACTACTCAGACATTCCAGTTCCATACATTAATTTGATAATATAGTATATCATTGATGCTAAACAAAATGAATGAATGTCAAAACACAAAAGTGTTATGATCTCTCTCTGATATTTCTTTCTGGTATCACAGTAATAAAATAAACAAGAAGACTATGAATGAACTTGTCTTTGTTATTGGTCAGTCAATCTCGAAGGGAGGTATTTCACCATCAAATAAAATGATTTCATCTGCCCATTAAAGTAAGCCCTGGAAAAATCCAATATCCGTAAGCTCTGTTAGTGTTTTCCAAAGTGCTATTAATCGTTTGTTGTAATGGAATCCTTGCAAATTATTGTTGGCCTAAATCCAAGCTTGATACGTTAAGATATTCATTAGTGTACCACATCAACAAATGCATGATAAAGGCCTCACATTTAAGGTGCTGTATATAATGCCTTACAGTGAGAGAGATCCTGCGTTTGTGTCACTGTTTAAGAACTCTATTAAGTCATAATACGTGTCAATAATATGCCATATTAGGTCTATGTCCTGAAGTCACAAGGGATAAACATACATCAAACAAACACAAAAACTTATTGCCATCAGTTTAGGTCATATTATATGCGTCTAAACGAACAGTGTTGGTGTGAAGTGGCCAAGCAACGCGTTCCCACTTCAGGCTATATTAAGATCGCTGAGTCCATACATTTTCAGCACCATGGACAGTTCAATTGTGCACACCTCGCGGATAGTGACAGGTATAAAAGCCCAAAAGAAGCACCCTGTAGCTTATACACCGTATCGAGACACAGGATGGAGCGAAAACCGGGGTTGCGTGGTCGAATAACTCCAGCCGAATATGTTCACTACAAGCCCACCACCACTGCAGCATCGCAGAGCGATTCACCCATGATGGGGGACTACGATTGGAAAGACAATGTCACCGCTACGTTTCCAACGAAGACTACGAAGACGAACGAAAAAGAGATGCTTCACGGCCTGAACGACCGTTTCGCGAGTTTCATCGAGAAGGTGCGTCACTTGGAGCACCAGAACGAGCTGCTGGAACGAGAGATCGAGGACATCCGACAGAAAGAGCAGACCCCGGCGTCTCTGCAGCAGACCTTCGGACCCGAGCTGGAGGACCTGCGAAAGCTGCTGCGTGACATCACACACCAGAAACACCAGATTGAGGTAGAGCACCAGACCCTGGAGCAGGACCTGCACGACCTGGGGGACAAATACGACACCGAGGTAAGCGTCAGAGCTGACGCCGAGACCAACATCGTCCTCTTGAAAAGGGACATCGACGACGCGTATCGGGCCAAACTTGAGCTCGACAAGAAGTCCCAGGCCATCTCTGAGGAAATCGACACTTTGAAGAGGAACCACGACTCTGAGGTGTCACAGCTGATCGCACAACTCAACGATGCGCAAGAAGGAGCCTCTGTTAGAGCGAGCGAGTTTGGGTGTCCTGAACTCACTGCCGCACTCCGGGATATCCGGGCACAGCTGGAAGACCACGCCGTGTCCGACCTCCACAAGGCGGAGGAAAGTTATCACATCCAGGTTTCAAAGTTAACCGAGGCGACGGAAATGAAGCGCGAGGCGCTGAAGGCGTCCAAGCTGGAGATCCAGGAATACAGGAAGAGACTGCAGAGCAAGAGTGTCGAGCTGGACTGCGTTAAAGGAACACGAGAAGCTCTAGAAAGGCAACTTCGCGAGATCGAGGAATGCCATAACGAGGAAATCATTCATTATCAGGTAAGGTAGGCTACATATTCAGGGTATTTATAAACCTAAATGTAAGTAGACCTATTATAAGTACCGATGATACGTTTATCGAAATGTGAGTTTCGTTTTTGCTTTATTTTTTATATAAATGAAGAACATGTGTAAATGCAATTCTATATGCTCCTAAAAGCCATATATTTAAATATAGTTCTCAAAATGTGTGAATAACACAACATTATTATAATAATATAACATTTCCACAACTAATAATTTATAATATTGGGGATGTGTAAATTACAAAGTTTCCATTGTTTCTTCAGGATACTATCAAAGAGCTAGAAAACGAGCTCATCAATATCAAATTTGACATGTCGAGTCACCTGAGAGAATACCACGACCTACTGAATGTGAAAATGGCTCTGGATATGGAAATACTCTCTTACAGGTAAGACGGAGGCAAATCCTGAACTAAAATATTTTAATCGAAATGCCTAACATTTTAGCTAGGATGAAGACAAATATCACTGTGTGAACGAACGTATCAACTAAGACAATTCATCTTCCTTTTACTTGACAGAAAACTCCTGGAGGGCGAGGAGAGTCGTCTTTCAGCCGTCTCGGACTCCCAGCAGCAACTCCCTGCACCCTACATCTACAGACAGTCCCCCATCTACACCCTGCCCTGTCTGGGGGAGCAGAGGAGGACCCAGAAGCCCCAGTACAAGTTTGTGGAGGAGATCGTCACAGAAACTACCAGGGAAATAGAGATGTCCGAGTTTGAAGAGACTGGCTCGGAAAAAGAGGAGGAAGAGATGGATCGAGGATATCAAAAAGAGGAAAAAGATGTCAAAAGTGAGAGTGGGAGGAAGAGAAAGGATGAAGAAGAAGAGGAGGGTGAGGGTGTGGAAGATAGTCCAAAGGAGGAAGGTGTGCCGGAGCGTCACGATGAGCAGCATCATGGGGTAGAGCAGAGTGAAGAGGAGGATGAGGAAGGTGTGGTGAGCTGTGATGAAGAAACACGCATTCAAACACACATACCTATGCCATGTAGTGAACATAGAGAACAGTCCAGCAGAACAGAGGAAACCAGCCAACAAGAGAGTAGAGATATAGATGGAGTTATGGATGGAAGTGAGTCAGCAGATAACGTAGAAAAAGAGGCAGAAGAGACCAAAGAGAACATTGCTTCTTTAAAACCAGAATCTGATACAAAGTCAGAGCTCCTTATGGAGACAGACCTGTTAAAAGACACAGACATCTTAGAAAGTACAGCATTATCGAGGGATGATATCCAACAGATATCTGATATTGTTGTTGTAACGAAAGTAGAACCAGTAAAGAAAGCAGTTTCCCTAAAACCAGAATCTGATACCAGGTCAGAGGTAACAATAGTGGATCAACTGTTAAAAGCCACAGAAACCCTAGAAAAGACAGAAGCAAAGCAAAAAGAAGATTTGATCAGACATCAAGAGGTTTTGGATATTGTTGAGACGGGGAAGTTAGAACTAGTAGAGAAAGGTGCTTCCTTAAAACCAGAATATGATACTAGGTCAGAAGTCACTATGCAGGGTGAAGTGTTACAATCCACAGAAACCTTTGAACATATAGTATCAGCCAAGGAAGACAATGATTCAATGAGAGAGCCGGTGGTATCTGCTATTGTTGATGAAGTTAAGATTAAGAAGGATGCCCCTTCAGTCCCCGATACCAGCTCAGAGGAGACCAAGCAGGTTGAATTGTTAAAAACCCTAGAACATACAGAAGAGAAGGAAGTCAAAGATTCAGTAACAGATAAAGAGTTATCTGAAAGTATTGAAACATTAAAAGTAGAAAATGCAGAGAAAGTGGTTTCCTTTAAACCAGAATCTGACACCAGCTCAGAAGTCACTATGGTGGATCAACTATTAAAAACTACAGAAACCCTAGAGAATACATTTCAAGCAAAGAAAGATAAAGATTTAGTCAGAGATCAAGAAGTTACTGATATTGTTCCCACATTGGAGGAAGAGCCAGTAGGGAAAGTGACTTCACTAAAACCAGAATCAGAAACCTTGTCAGAGGTCACCATGGAGGGTGAACAGTCACAAATGACAGAAGCCCTAACAAAAAATATAGTAGCAACAAAGGAAGAAAAAGATTCACTGAGAGATGAAGATGTATCTGATATTGAGGCAGTAAAGGTAGAACCACTTGAGAGTGTTGCTTTAATAAAACCACAATCTGAGATGAAATTTGAGGAGGAACGTAGCACGGTCCAGAAAACAGAAACATCTCAAGAAACACTCAAGCCTAGTGGGAAACCTTCTGAATACCAACCCATTGGTATCTTTGAGGCAAAGGTGGATAAAACTGCAGAATTCAAAGCATTACCACAGGAGATATCAAGCAGGCCAGCCCGGAAAACAAAAACATTTCATGCGTCTGAAGTCCCCATCAAGTCTGTTGAAGAGCAGTTTGAAATTCAACCCAGTGAGACATCTGATGTAGAGGAAGAGAAAACGGTATACCTCAAAGAATCAGAGCATGAGAAACCCATCAGCCCAGTCCAGAAAACTGAACCTTCTCAAGAACATCCCAAGTTTAGTGGAGAACCCTCTGAACCCATTGCATTTTCTGATGTAAAGGTGAAGAAAACTGCTGATCTCAAACAAATAAACAGGAGATAAGAAGCCCAGTTCAGAAAACTGAAACATTGCAAGAGCCTGAAGTCCTCTTAAAGTCTACTGGAGAACCTTCTGAAAGCCAAACCAGTGGGGCATCTGAGGCAGAGAAGACTGTAGATCTCAAGGAATTAGAGCAGGAGAAAACCAGCAGCCCGCTCAAGAAAACAGAAACTTCTCAAAAACCTATCAAGATTAGTGCAGAACCTTCTGAAAGTCAACCCATAGTATCAACTCGGGCAAAGGTGGAGAAGACTGAAGATGTCGAAGCATTAAAACAGGAGATACCAAGCAGCACAGTCCATGAAACGGAAACAGAAATATCTCAAGTGCCTGAAGCCCCCCTGAAGTCAGGTGGAGATCCTTCTGAAAGCCTAATCCATGATATTTCTGAGAAGGAAAAAACTGCAGATCACAAAGAATTACAACAGGAGATAAGCCACCCTGTCCAAAAAACGGAAGCACCACAAGAGCCTAAAGACAGCCTCAAGCCTAGTGGAAAATCTTCTGAAAGCCAAACCAGTGGATCCACTGAGCTGAAGGTGGAAAAAACTGAAGGTGTGAAAAAAACAGAGCAGGAGCAAGTAACAAGTAGCACAGTCCAGAAAACAGAAACATCTCAAGAAACTCTCAAGCCTAGTGGGGAACCTTCTGAACACCAACCCATTGGTATCTTTGAGGCAAAGGTGGAGAAAACTGCAGATTCCAAAGCATTACCACAGAAGACATCAAGCAGCCCAGCCCACAAAACAGAAACAGAAACATCTCATGCGTCTGAAGTCCCTGTCAACTCTGTTGAAGAGCAGTTTGAAATTCAACCCAGTGAGACATCTGATGTAGAGGAAGAGAAAACTGTATACGTCAAAGAATCAGAACATGAGAAGCCCATCAGCCCAGTCCAGAAAACTGAACCTTCTCAAGAACATCCCAAGTTTAGTGGAGAACCCTCTGAAGCCATTGCATTTTCTGATGTAAAGGTGAAGAAAACTGCTGATCTCAAACAAATACAACAGGAGATAAGAAGCCCAGTTCAGAAAACTGAAACATTGCAAGAGCCTGAAGGCCTCTTAAAGTCTACAGGAGAACCTTCTGAAAGCCAAACCAGTGGGGCATCTGAGGCAGAGAAAACTGTAGATCTCAAGGAATTAGAGCAGGAGAAAAACAGCAGCCTGCTCAAGAAAACAGAAACTTCTCAAAAACCTCTCAAGATTAGTGCAGAACCTTCTGAAAGTCAACCCATAGTATCACCTGTGGCAAAGGTGGAGAAGATTGAAGATGTCAAAGCATTGAAACAGGAGACACCAAGCAGCACAGTCCATGAAATAGAAACAGAAATATCTCAAGTGCCTGAAGCTCCCCTGAAGTCGGCTGGAGATCCTTCTGAAAGCCTAATCCATGATATTTCTGTGGTGGGGAAAACTGCAGATCACAAAGAATTACAACAGGAGATAAGCTACCCTGTCCAAAAAACGGAAGCACCACAAGAGCCTAAAGACAGCCTCAAGCCTAGTGGAAAATCTTCTGAAAGCCAAACTAGTGGATCCACTGAGCTAAAGGTGGAAAAAACTGAAGGTGTGAAAAAATCAGAGCAGGAGCAAGTAACAAGTAGCACAGTCCAGAATACAGAAAAATCTCAAGAAACTCTCAAGCCTAGTGGGGAACCTTCTGAATACCAACCCACTGGTATCTTTGAGGCAAAGGTGGAGAAAACTGCAGATTCCAAAGCATTACCACAGGAGACATCAAGCAGCCCAGCCCAGAAAACAGAAACAGAAACATCTCATGCGTCTGAAGTCCCTGTCAAGTCTGTTGAAGAGCAGTTTGAAATTCAACCCAGTGAGACATCTGATATAGAGGAAGAGAAAACTGTATACCTCAAAGAATCAGAGCATGAGAAAACCATCAGCCCAGTCCAGAAGTCTGAACCTTCTCAAGAACCTCCCAAGTTTAGAGGAGAACCCTCTGAAAGCCAACCCATTCGATTTTCTGATGTGAAGGTGAAGAAAACTGCTGATCTCAAACAAATAGAACAGGAGATAAGAAGCCCAGTTCAGAAAACTAAAACATTGCAAGAGCCTGAATTCCTCCTAACGTCTACTGAAGAACCTTCTGAAAGCCACACCAGTGGGGCAGCTGAGGCAGAGAAGACTGTAGATCTCAAGGAATTAGAGCAGGAGAAAACCATTAGCTCGCTCAAGAAAACAGAAACTTCTCAAAAACCTCTCAAGATTAGTGCAGAACCTTCTGAAAGTCAACCCATAGTATCACCTGTGGCAAAGGTGGAGAAGACTGAAGATGTCGAAGCATTAAAACAGGAGATACCAAGCAGCACAGTCCATGAAATGGAAACAGAAATATCCCATGTGCCTGAAGCCCCCCTGAAGTCTGGTGGAGATCCTTCTGAAAGCCTAATCCATGATATTTCTGAGGTGGAGAAAACTGCAGATCACAAAGAATTACAACAAGAGATAAGCCACCCTGTCCAAAAAACGGAAGAACCACAAGAGCCTGAAGACAGCCTCAAGCCTAGTGGAAAATCTACTGAAAGCAAAACCAGTGGATCGTCTGGGCTGAAGGTGGAAAAAACTGAAGGTGTGAAAAAATCAGAGCAGGAGCAAGTAACAAGTAGCACAGTGCAGAAAACAGAAACATCTCAAGAAACTGTCAAGCCTAGTGGGGGACCTTCTGAATACCAACCCATTGGTGTCTTTGAGGCAAAGGTGGAGGAAACTGCAGATTTCAAAGCATTACCACGGGAGATATCAAGCATCCCAGACCGGAAAACAGAAACAGAAACATCTCATGCGTCTGAAGTCCCCGTCAAGTCTGTTGAAGAGCAGTTTGAAATTCAACCCAGTGAGACATCTGATGTAGAGGAAGAGAAAACTGTATACCTCAAAGAATCAGAGCATGAGAAAACCATCAGCCCAGTCCAGAAGACTGACCCTTCTCAAGAACCTCCCAAGTTTAGAGGAGAACCCTCTGAAAGCCAACCCATTGGATTTTTTGATGTGAAGGTGAAGAAAACTGCTGATCTCAAAGAATTAGAACAGGAGATAAGAAGCCCAGTTCAGAAAACTGAAACTTTTCAAGAGCCTGAAGTCCCCTTAAAGTCTAGTGGAGAACCTTCTGAAAGCCAAACCAGTGGGGCATCTGAGGCAGGGAAGCCTGTAGATCCCAAAGAATTAGAGCAAGAGAAAACAAGCACCATGCTCAAAAAAACTGAAACTGAAAACTCTGAGGCAATGGTGGAGTAGACTGAAGATGTCAAAGCATTACAACAAGAGATACCAAGCAGCACAATCTGCAAGGCAGAAACCTCTCAAAAGCCTGTTGTACCAATCTTTTCTAGTGGATCAGCTACTAAAAGCCAAACCAGTGGTTGGTCTGAGGTGAAGGTGGAGAAAATAGAAGAAGTCAAAGAATCACAGCAGGGTCTAACAAGTAGCGCAATCCCAAAAACCGAAATTTACCAAGGGCTGCCAAAATAACCCTAACCTCCAGTTTGAATATTGGTGATTATGGGAAGGCTGAAGATGAGAAAACTAAACCAATAGATGTTGTTGAGGCAACAGACCAGTTCATGATGACCATATCATCGGTAAACAAGTCAAGGTCAAATGCTTACAATGTTTTGCAATAGCCCTTTGGAAACGTGATGATATACATCAACACTGTGAAAATATTAATGTGTAAACAGCATGATGTTAATCTATTAATCAAATGCTGGATGTAGGCTGCTTTACATCAGAACTGAAGCAAATTATACATTGCATGAAAAAAATATCAATAAAACAAATTCAAAATGACATGGTGTTTTCCATTCAAGATTTTATAGGTTTTTCCAATTACTTCTTAACCCCAATGTGAGCCTTTTAAAAAATATTAATTTTTAATGACATGCTGCCAACCGATGCCTAACAATCTCCCTAATTACATAACGTTTAATCATTTGATTTGAATATGGATGTCAAACAAAGTAGGACAGATGCAGTCAAAGGTATGTGTTTTCATACTGCAACTTCTAAACACAGCCTTGTGAGACCATGCAGATATTCAAGTTGACATATTTCATAAACAATGTGAACTTGCAAGACCAGAGGGGTAATCCACCAACCTAGCTAAATGCAAAGCCGGGCTTATTTTGCTGAACCTCGCTACTTTCAGTTTGGAGTTCCGTTCCATTAACGTGACTTGAGGGATCTCCGCAAAGTAACCGTGGCCATTTATCCGACCAAACTAACCTGGTCGGTGGCAGGCTAACTTGAGTGTGTTTCAGAGAAGTCCACCTGTCGGAAACAAGTGTACCATCAGAAGATTCCGCCAAGCCTAGTCCTCATGATTTTGTTAAGTGAAAGACTGCAGTTGGTCAAATTGACATATAACAGACAAATAGCCAAATATTTAGAGCAATTCATTTATTTTATATATACAAATATTTACACTAAGGGTCTAAGATTAAATTATTCAAAATAAATGAATTGCTCTATTGTTACTGTGGTTTTCTCAACACATTTTTATACAAATGTATGTATTCTACCATAATCGGGAACCAACAGTTGGGTGAGTGTTAGTCACCCAACTGCTGGTTAACCCCAAGTGCTGGTTAACCCCAGCCCTAACTGCTTTTTTAATAGGTTCATGGTAGTAGTGCTGGTGCTGTGGTGCGTTATTATATGGAGCTGGGATCAGTTGCACCCAATTGCCTCAAATTTACCAGGATCACAAATTACAAGCTTGAGAATTACTTTAACATATGGGCATTGTCCGGATTTCCACTCGTAGACGGCGTTACCATAGCTCCTCTGCTCGGGGCAGTAACCCGTCTAATCTGTGCCATCCACCTACCCTTGCTTACACTGACCTTGAGGTGATGGAACTGCCAATCGGTGGTCAAGGCGGACTCGATTTCAGCCTACGCGTCCCTCATGACCCTTCACTTCCTGGCCCTGACAGAGTCTTGGATCACTCCAGGGAACTCTGCTACTCCTGCTGCCCTCTCCACCATCTACTTATTCTCACACACCCCTAGACCATCCGGGCGAGGAGGAGGGACCGGACTCCTCATCTCGCCCATGTGGTCCTACCAGGTCCTAGCACTAGAACACTTGGCCAGATCTGCGTTTGAACTCCACGCTGTCACTGTCACCATTCCTATCAAGCTCTCCATTGTGGTGATCTACCATCCTCCAGGTCCCCTCCGTGACTTCCATGACGAGATGGATGCCCTCCTCAGCTGCTTTCCTGAGGATTGCACACCACTCGTTATCCTCGGCGCCTTCAACATCCTCCCAGAGAAATTGCCCGGCACCTCTGCTCTCTCCGTTACCCCACCCACTCCCCGTGTCTGACCATCACTTTGTTGATTTTTCTCTCCCCTTGAAATCCTCTCCACCCCTCCTCTCTGGTCCCAACATTGTCACCACTCGCCGTAACCTTAAATCCCTCTCTCCCTCTACCTTTGCCTCTACTGTTCTGTCTTCACTACCTTCGATCGAACAATTCTCTCAACTATCTACAGATGAATCTTCAGACACTCTGCTATCATCCCTCTCCTCCTCCTTGGATTCCCTCTTTCCCTTCCACTCCAGACCAGCGTGATCCTCACCCC
>OOFH01111567.1:0-10392 GCA_900323355.1 Merlangius merlangus
CCACAGAAAAAAAAACACCACAAACTATCTCATAATTATGCGATTGAAAGTCATAATAACGAGATTTAAAGTCATAATTACGAGATTTAAAGTCATAACTACGAGATATAAAGTCGTAATTACGAGATTAAAAGTCGTAATTACGAGATTTAAAGTCGGAATTTCGACTTTATACGGCTGTCAATTCGTGACGTAACACCCTTTCAAAATAAAACTTCCGGGTCCAATCGCTCCGTCGAACATCAAAACAAACAATAATGGCTAAACTGGTGAACCTTTTTACGATAACTTCTTTCTTCAGTGAGACACCTGAAAGACTAAAGAAAGGGTTGAATTTGTTTCACTCCAACAGAGTGGTCAGTGTATCTGTTTTGCCTGGGGGAGTTATAAAGGGTAGCGTCCAGGCATCCGTCCGTCCCATACAATATTTTGCATAATTATTGTAAACATGTTTGATCAATAAATTCCCACAAAGGTGAGCGACCAGAGCGACCAAAAAAATTGAAGACGGCTGAACTTCATGCAAATTACTATGACGCGTTTCAGCAGCCAAACACTGACAGCCAATCAGAATATAGACGCTCTTTGCTTGCGTGGATCCCAGGGAACACCGAACACCGGCACTTTGGTTCCTTTCCTACCTACTTTTTTGGTTCCTAGTAGGCCTACTGACTGTACAAGATAGATAGATAGACAGACAGACAGACAGACAGACAGACAGACAGACAGACAGACAGACAGACAGACAGACAGACAGACAGACAGGCAGGCCTAGATAGATGATAAATATGTTCCTTTATTTGCCTTAATTTTACTACAGCGTTTCTACAGCTCGATGCGGTTTCGCAATGACGTCTTTACGGAGATATTCCTGAACCGCATAAAACGAAACCACATCGTTTTCGCCCGTTTCGGCTCCATGTGGACGGGGCCTTGTCTGGCCATTATGTTTGCGTAGCAAGAATCTTTAGCAAGCAAGCCAATATTGTCTTTATCCTCTTAAAATACTAAGGATATATTCTTCTAAAAAATACCTATTTAATTTACTAGAAACTATTGAACTTTTGACCTTTTCATATGCCCCATAAGTTTTTTTATCACAAAACGTTTTTTATTTTTCAGAGCACAGTTTATCTGCACAGCTAGACAATGGCTCAGCTTTGGAAAAAGCATGATAAAACATCTTATGAGGTTTAAGTAAATATATCATGTTGCCACTAAGTTAAATCGAAACCACTATAGAATTGGTCTTATTGATGGATGCTTTTCTTGTTTCTTACACAAAGGGCAACATACTGTATAGTTGCCCTTTCTTTCACTGTCGTCAGTGAAAGAATAATAATAATACATTCAACTCATGTCACTTAACAAGGCGAACACAGAATAAAATAATTGAATAATAACGTATATAAGTAAAAAGATAAAATAGGATAAAATAAAATAGGTAGCCAAAAAAACTGAAATAGGTAGATAAGACAAGGTATAGTTCAAAAGATGGAGGGGAGGGAAGGGAAGGAGGTTATGTGTTGAAAGGTGGGTTTTGAGGGCCTGTTTAAATTATGGGAGAGTGCTAGCCTGTCAGATGTGCTTGGGGAGGGAGTTCCAGAGGGAGGGTGTGGCAACATATCAAGTACATCCCACAATTAGGATGGATAATGATTATAGTTTATGTCTCAGTTCGATTCTCACTGCATACCTTGCCTACAGTACATGACTTATATTCTTTGAGCATCAACCTAACTTTTCTCAAACACGTGTCGGATCCAGATGTCCTTTCAACTTCGGTAAAGGTAAATTATATTTAAACTGTTTCCATTTGTTTTTACCCAAAACACAATCTCAGGATGTGTATATGTGCGTAGCTATTAATGTTTGATTGTGTAATATTTACTTTAAGTTTAAGTCTGATTGATCCCTCACATCATGGATGTTAAAGTCTCCCATAGTAGCCTACATTCTATTTTACATCTTCATATTTGCTTTTTCTTATTGACAGATTGTTTCAAGATATGACATACTACTGATTCTAGTGATGGGTAAAATGCTCCTGCTTCAGCTAGTGATGATCAGATGCTCCTATGGTGATGGTCAAATGCCAAGAACACATTGTGCTGTGTAGTATGAAGCTTCTTAATTCACACAGTTTAACGTTTTAATCTCCTGTAAGGGATGATGTGGTTGACCTGACAGCTATCAATATCAAGACAAGCAGGTAACAATGCGGATGCCTTTGCTTAGGAGCACTAAATCCTGTACTGTAAACCACACAGCATACAGTAGGTAGGCCTTCTTTACTGCCACATTACACATCACTCAACCCAAACCCTTCCCTGGTACATGCTCACAAACATCTGATATTTTGACCCCCTATATATCCAATAATTCAAAAGCACTTAAGAGATATTACCATGTTCTGTATTGGAGGCCATTGTACATAAGTCATGTTTAACATGCCAAGTTAAAAGCGGTTTGACATAGACTGGTTTGTTTCAGTTCTGGTCGACATTGTTCTGATACCTGTGCACACCCGACCATGTGAGTACCAAGGATCTGGATGAACGGCACAGGGTTTCTCAAAGTCAAATGGAAAACTGATGTGTGTATAGACATTTTATAGGAAATTATATACACCCGCTCATGTTCGAGGTAATTCAATACTAGGACAGAACTTGTTTGCTTTAGACCTGGGCTCAGGAACCTTTGCAGTTGCCACAGCCGTATAAACATTCAATAACTTGAAATTTATTTTAAGACAGCCACATGAGAGTTTACATAATTACAATTCAACCTTTATAGGGTAAATTCATTGCAAATTGTTCATGGCATTTTAGGCTGGAAAGAATTAGTCTTATTTATATTCCCTTTTCAGGCATTTCATTATCTTCTACATTTTGGTAAATAGATATGGCAAATTGCCCTGGAGTTGTTACTTTGTCCAATTGGTAAAACTTTGTATCTCAGAAATATATATTTGTATTATACTATCAACTATTTTGTGTAAAATTCTATTTCATTTTGTACAGTCTATTTTCAGACTTGTTGGTCAGCCATTATACAACCACTGCCATATCATCTGAGCCCCTGCTCCAGAAGGTATTTTGGCCTTCATCATGGCCTATTGTGTAGAAGTAACCTGCAATGAAGTTGTAATGAAATAGGGGTCAGGATAAACAAGATTGCTGATTTATTTTGTATAATGTCCTATGTATAACTTTTTCATTTAGGATTGTGGTATTTAGACGGGACATCATGCCGGACTCAGCCAAGTCCTTCCATTTTTTATGGCATTTGTACTGACGAAAGACTAAGTTAGAGCCTAATTCTATAATCATCTGCATACCAGATGTGCACATTTTTTAAATTTCCAACAACCTGTTCCAAATAATTGTTTAAAGTTGTGTACAATTAAAATTGTTTATCACATTTATTGGTTATTATGTGTCCAAAAATACTATATTACTTTATTCAGTTGCTTTCTGAAGACATGGTTTTCTCGTGTTAAAACCAATGTTTCTTGAAAAATATGAAGGTAAATGTGAAGTTCAAACCAAGCATCTGCAGTCTCATCAAATACGATAACTGAATATTGATGCAAACCATTCAAATCTGTAGTAAAACCGACCAACCAACCTGTTTTCAAGCCAGTATCCTCAAGGGGATCGATGTGGCAATAGCTCCTCCCCTTTTAGTCACATGACTACTGCATTCCTAAACCAAGCACTGGGAGTCGCATATACGCAGAGCAAAACAATCTGAAAGTTGCACCCTTTACCTGACAGTTACAGGTACAAACTGATCGAGAGTCGGGCCGTTTCAATGTATAAAAGAGAACTGAAAACGCTGCATCGATTATGGACGCATACGAGTTATTTTCCAGCTGCAAGAAGGGGGACATTTCCAGAGTCAGGTAACGACCAAATCGTTGTTGACAACTCAGTCCTGCACAGTCCTGGCTCAGCTGGTTTCCGGGCTCTTTAAATATGTCATTTTTTTGCGTTTTTTATTGAAGTTTAGTGGCGCCGACTAACATACCCAATTGGGTATGTTAGTCGGAGTACCCATGGTCACTGTTCATGCTGTGGGACATGGCGGAGGTGACAGCTTGTTTACATTTCTCACCCCCACTTACTGCATCCATAGTGGTGAACTACAGTCATATAGTTACAGGTACAAACTGATCGACCTTTTAATTATCGCTCTGTTCGTTGTAGCCTATTACTCGTTCATCTCAATAGCAGTAGCAGCTACAAGCAAATGTTTACTTGCACGGCGGTAGGTGAATAATAAGTTATATGTTGCTTTTAATAACATGACGGTTTGCAGTATCGTAACAGTTTTGTTTTCGAGCTTTATCAAAAAGAGCCTTCTTTCAGTTTTCGAACAGGGCTGGCTTTCCATGCATGTCGGTAGTTCCAAAGATGTTTACTGGTTGGTAGTAGCAGTAACATGACCGGAGGATGTATTACTATTAATATCTGTACCGTGTGTTTGGACCAATTTTTTTTTACATTTATTTATTATGGATTTTAGATGTGCTTATTTTGATATATTTTTCAGCTTTTATTATAGTGAAATAATTTCTTACAATGCATTATTTATTTATTGCAAAACATTGTTTTTTTCTAAAAAGGTATCTTGTTGAAGAACGAGACGTGGACATTAATTTGAGGGATAAATGGGACTGCACCCCATTGTGAGTATGACGTCATGAGATGTAACGTTATGCAGATGCTTTTTTGTACCTCTATGGTTTCTACTCAATCTATTTGTAATGTTAACCGCTGTTTTTCTTCAGGTATTGTGCTTGCCTCTGTGGTCATGAAGAACTTGTCCAGTACCTGTTGGCTCATGGTATGTAATCTTTCCACATAAAATAGGGTGTGTGCACGAATGTATGATATGTGTTCACTTCAAAAAGGATGAGCCAAATACGCCCCAGAGAGTCAGACAAAACACAATTTAAAGTCACTATATTTAAAGAACTAAGGTTTATTTTGCATATTGTAAACATGTTTGATCAATAAATTCCCACAAATGTATCATCATTTATACTTTTTAATCGTAATACGGTGTTCCGTTGCTGGTTGTGACCTGGATTGGTCTTGTATAATTATCACGTTCAGAAGGTCAAGAGTGGTTCCAACTCTATGATTTCAGGTGCCAAATGCGAAGCCAACACATTCGATGGAGAGAGGTGTGTGTACGGCTCCCTGAAAGACTCTATTCGACGTCTGCTCAAAGAACACAAGTGCATTACTGCCAAAACAATGCAACGGGAATACTTTGACTACTTCCTGCACATGTAAGGCTCAATTGCTTATCTGTAATTAATTTGGGAATCATTCATAATAATTATGATTTGACAGTTTTCCAGCCCATCACAATAGGTGTATTAAGTGTTTACATTGTCATGTAGCCCACTGGTTCCCAACCTTTGACTTAAGGTGTATATACACCAAATGGTCAACAAAACCTTTCGCAGAGCAAACTGTAAAAGAAATATAAACATTGTAGTGGCTGAGAAAAATACATATGGTGTGCTAAGCCCTTTGACACTGTAATGATGGTGTGACACTAACTGACATCAAGACCATTCGCGATCCCCTTATGCAAACAGTAAAAAATGTTAAGACTGCCATGGCTGAGCAAATTATGCCAGATCAACTTTATACACTGTTTTTTCTCTGAATTCTAACTTTGATAAAGGGCTAAAAAACTAATGTAATTGAAAAAATATAGTTCGATTTTTAGAGTAGAGGTCATGGCCTGTAGGAAACAGTGGTAAGAAAAAGTAAGCAACGCTGCTTATGCTCCTAGTGTTTTTTACTTAGCAAACACAAAATAACACAAAAAATCTGTGGAAAAATTACAATCTAAAACGTATAATAGAATGTGCAAGGCAACACTGTTTCTTAAATAATAACAAGCCATAATGCTATATTTACTGAACAATATTTAGAATATGATTTTCAATTATCTATATAATTGTTTATTTCATGTACCGCCTGCAGTCATAGTGGGGCACCAAACACAGGTAGAAAATACTTATTGAGACATAAACATAAAAGAGATGGGGGAATGCTTTGTCATGTTTGCTTTCAAATAAAGCAGCAAAGCTTATCACTAGTTGACTGATTCCTTGTATGCTGTTAATTTAATTTCCAGGATACTTGAGCAGGGACAGCACAGTGATGTAAAGTTCATGATCCATGGCGAGATATTCCTGGCTCACCGCTGTGTTCTCAGTGCACGATCCGAGTACTTCACGACAATGTTTGAAACCAAGTGGAAAGGAAAGAACTTGATCACACTCAAACACCCTTTGGTAAGACCTAATTCACACCAGAGTCAGCCATTTCCTTAGCTACCGGCCTTGAACTGCTGGTTTCTCTGGATGCTAAGCATGGCCAGTCTGGTAAATCCTTGGGACTGGTAGAGGTGTTGGATAACTTTACCACATTATTGCTAGTACCAGTTGACTGCCAGTTAAACACATAATGGACTTTGATAATATTCAAATGCATTTTTAAAGGTGAGTGTTTTATTGGCATCAAGCGGAATGTACTTTGCGGAAATGGAATATAATATTGTTAAGTATTTTGTATTTTTGTCAAATCTGGAAGAATCGTTGTTTTTGTTACCTGAGAATGGCTTTGGATCTCCATAGGGAGCAGGTCCTCTTCCAGCGAGCCCGCCATGTTTTACCACCATGATTCTACAGTAGCCCAGAACAGAATAACGGCTCTAGAGAGGAGGCGTTTTCAAATAACAATGAACAAAAATTTATAAATCGATTAAGGAACCTCATTACTTTGGCTTGACGCTGTCGTAAAGGATGACATCAGTTTGGATGCACCTACTGATACCGTACAGGCCAGTATAGGCCACCATAGCTTTGCCTATTATATTGGAAGGAGGGGTGAGAGGAAGTGAGGGAAGGGGGGGATATTCAGTCAGTTGCAATCTGCAACCTCACCGCTAGATGCCACTAAATCCTACACACGGCACCCTTAAGTGCTTTGACTATGACGCTTGATCAAACAACTTGATAAAACAGCAGCATAATGAGATTAAAATGAAATAATTATTTTACAGATAAACCCTGCAGCTTTTGGAGCGCTCCTGCAGTATATCTACACAGGTAGATATTGAGCCTTTTTATTTCAGTCATGCCTAAAAAATATTTGTTTGGTGTAATAATAATAATAGTTGTTCCTCGAAGGACGCATGGACATCAACGTAAGCTTTATTGAAGACTGCAGACTGCTGGCTAAACAGTGTAAAATGGATGACCTTACAGAGGACCTTCAGCATAAATGTAAACAGGTGTATGAATATGGTAAGAACTTGTCTTACACTTCTTATGCATCGATATGGTTAGGTATTACATTAAGTTTGGCAATCTTTTGATTATCAGTAACTCACATCTCTTGTGCTGTTGTCTTTAATATCCTGTAGTTTCCAATAAACCTGGAATCTGTGTGAAGGTGCTTACCCTTGGACCTCACAGCGATCGGCTGCAGGACCATATGTTGCAGCTGGCAGTGGGTGCCCTGCCTGCAGAATTAAGAGTAAGGGATCAGGATAGCTTGTCATGAGTGACCATGTACTTTTTTTTAACATATTCAGTGAAGGCTCTTTAAGATCATACATTTATTGATGTATTTTAACAGGTTGGATGTGGTCAGCTTCCTTTTATCATAACCGATGACTACCCCACTTACCCGGACATTGCCTTCAAAGTGGAAGGGTACAATTTCTTATGTCACAAGGTATTTCCACAGTCAGGCTTTATCCAATGTTTTCCTGTCTTGTGACCCTGGCTTGGTTCGATGGCCGGCACGCCGTTTATGTGTGAATGTGTTATAGGCATTTTTCTGCGGACGTAGCGACTACTTTAAAGCTATGTTGGAGGACCATTTCAGTGAGGGAGAAATGCTGACCTCCCAGCCCAACGTCCCAGTGCTCACTCTCCACAACATCTCCTACGAAGTGTTTATCTGCCTCCTTTACTACATCTACGGTGATGATACTGAGGTAGGGTTCGCTCACATGGCAACACACTCCTTGCATCTGCATTCATCTAACATATCGGAAAACGCTGAGCTAATAGCTGGAAGTTAAAATACCGACTAGTGAAGCTTGCCAGAAGTAGTTAGCCCTCCACCGGGAAATGTATCCTAAATTATTAGAATACTCCTTACAAACACACAATGGCATTTTCTTGACAAAAGTTGTTGCAAAACGTTAATGCCCTCTCACCAAAACCTTATCACCAGTATTAGGCGTTGAAGACGAGTAATGTCTGTATCAACAACCTGACCACAGCCTTTTCAAATATATGTTTTGTGCCCATACCTAACAGTACTTGACCTTTAAAAATATACCAAGAGAATACCTAAGGCTACCCAAGGTAGGGTTTTATATAATCATTAATTCACGATGAATCAGTGATTTTTCTGTGTCCAGTTATTCCCCGACAACGTGCTGGACATGCTGTACGTGGCCGACATGTATCTGCTCCCAGGCCTGAAGCGCCTGTGTGGAGCCGCGCTGGCTAAGACCGTATGTGAGGACAATGTTCTGGAGATCTGGAAGACGGCCAAGCTCTTCAGCCTTTCGCGCCTGGAGGACCAGTGCAAAGAGCTGATGGCCAAGATCATAGAGAAGGTGAACGTCTCGTTCTGTGTCTGTGTGGGCACTAAATGCTGATGCTGTGCATGATGTTTGTTTACATTTTCTGCTGGAACTCAGAGAATATATCGTAAACACGAAACACGTGGATTTGTATTTGTTTCAATTTTTCGCACTGGACAAGATCATTTTGGCTTAAAATGGCTATATCACCCATTTAATTAAATAATCCTAAGAAATGGTCAAGAGCCCATATTGCACAAAATATGTTTTGTTCAGTGCACATCTAGTATCTCAGTAGGCCTTTTGTCTTAATTGTAAATATAGGTACACATTAGGTTATAACAAGACGCTGCAGGCACTATATGCCCAAGCCCTTATTATGAGTCCTAATCCACTATATTTAACCGGACATGTCTGTGTTTTCCCAGCTTGTGAACAGTGCCGAGTTTGCAGAGATGATCCAAGAGGATGCTAGGTCTGTAGTGGATCGCCAGGATATGGACTCCATCCCTCTGGTGGACGACATCCGCTACCACATCACCACTAACGTCCAGACGTACAGTGCCATCGAGGAGGCCAACCAGAAACTGCAAGTGCTGGAGCAGCTACTGGTCAGCATCGGGCTTGAGTGTTAAGCGTCTGCCAGGCATCGTCTTGCACACACTGCTTTGAATGATACTCTCTCTATTGGATCAGACCTGTCCTTTAAGTGGCCTTATAGAAGGTTTTTTAAATGTTTTGAATGGAAAATGTATAGAATTGTTGGGGGGGGAAAGCGAATGCTTGGAGTTTTTGGGCTGACGTGTACTTTTTTTCTCATTGGTCAAAGAATTCGGCAGCAAAAGCGTAGAAGTGCTTATATTGTGTATGGTATCTATTTATGAATGCATTATAAGTAAGGGTGACCAGATATCCCAGCTTTTAAGGGAAATTCGCTTGAAGGAGCTGCCCCCGGGAATGTCCATGCTTATAAATGTTAGAATTGTACAAATATATTGATTTGATTTTTAAATGGCAAAGGTTCTGGCTTACTCATCATGAATATTAATTTTGAGACAGTTGCTTATTAGGCGGTGTCTATCTGAGAGGCTTTGATGCAGACTTTCTTCAAAGGGGTCTATCTAACCGTACAGCTTTTTACCATAAGCAGGCATTACCGATCATAAACAATGGGCTATCAATACCATATAGAATGGTATGGTATTTGAGTTGCCAACCGTAGGCTACGTTTACACGATGACGGTCTGAACAGAAGACGCAAAAGTGGCGTCGCGGCTTCACTTTTTATTCCGCGTTTAGACGAGCGTTGTGTGTGGAAAAAGTGTGTGGAATTCGATTGGGTATGCATGCCAGGCGGCTAGGTGGTGCTGTGATACACTATCACACAACACCGCCATGTTTGAGCGCATGCGTAGAATCTTACTTCTTCTCTTACCTACGCCGCGAAAACCAAAACATAATTACAGATCCTTCTCTCTTCAGTAATATTATCTGTACATATCCTGTAAATTTCGTGGAAATACTCCTGCAAATTTATTAGAGCTGTCAAAGCAGCTTGACGGTCCGACGCGTGGAAATAATCTGACATGTTTGTTTATTTCCTTGTACTGGCACATGTATGTGACGTAAACGCGTACGCGACGTGAGCAGATCTGAGCAGTGTTTTGAGTCTTGGCAGTGTAGACGGAAACGCTACGGTGGAGCGTATTCAACTTTTCCACTCTGGAGGGTGGTTTCAGATTTATGCGTTTTCAT
>OOFH01111648.1:0-10262 GCA_900323355.1 Merlangius merlangus
TGGACCACCTTCGGCGCATCCGCTTCCGTCCGTGTGAACAGAGACTGGAAATACTCACTGCTGGCTGCCAGGACACTCCGGTGGGCCTGGTACCTCTGGTCCCCCACCACCAGCACCGTGTCACACATCTGGCCGCTCAGGCGCTGCTCGTTGAGCACCCCCAACACAGAAGGCCCGTGGTAGAGGTTGTTGTAATGCACTAGGGTCTCCATCATCTCCTGCTCGAAAACAAACACACAGCAAGACCGTGCAATCCATAAATGGTGATCGGAGTAAAGTAGCAATGTAATCAAGTGTGTAAGAGTATTTTAAATCAATATATTCAATCTACTTTCTACATTTAGAATTGCTTGTGGGAAAGACCAATAGGGGGCGAATCTCAGTGAAATATCGCAAGAAAGCTGGGAGATGTACAACTTACGACTAGCATGTACCAGCGTACCATACAAATGGATAGTGCAATAAGAATTCCGAGAGGAATTGCGATATTTCCCCACTTGCAACTCGGAAGGCTGGTGTCCGAGGCATCTTGAACAAACCATTAGGCATACAACTAGCAAACAGACAGTGATAAAATGTGCATTCATTGAGTGAAAACATCACTGAGTTGCCAGTTATTTCGTCCGTGTAAGTAATAGTCCCTGATATAGAAACGGAGACATTATCGCCCGTTACATTTCTGTGGAGGAGCGCCTATGAGTCGTGGCCTAATTCTTGATGCTATTTCACTTCATTCAAGTAATGGCGCGTCGGCTATTAAACATGTAGGCAACACAGGTAGATCCCCAATTGTATCTTAACACACAATACACTCGGACACAACGAAGGCTTAAAGTGTTTCTGCCAAACAATGTTTTACATGAGAAAAAAAGTTGTATCAGAAATGGTTTCCACAGTTTCAAGTCGTGAAAGAAAGTGTTCACTCCATTCTTTGCCTAGGACAGCCTACATATGAAGCATATGAACGCTAATCCCCAAATAAAAAAGGCATTTAAAGCTGTGAGATAGCAGGCATGGACTATATTCACTCAAAACATGGACCAGCGCAGTAGCAAGCTATACTGGGAAGAGGGCAGTAGCTGGAGGCTTAGATCAACAGAATCGCTCATCGAGTTACGTCAGGAAAACATTTCTAACAACAACTATGCCAGAACTATGTATAGATAACTTATTAACTCGCTCAAGTAAGTTGTGGCTGCCTTAACTTACCCTCTTGGACTATTTCTGTTCCCACTGAGCATTAAAGCCAATACTATGGATATAATTCTGTAGAAAACGCGTTGGTCGTGATTCCATCTGTTGTTTTGATCAATAAAGTAACCGAATGGTAAAGTTAGAATCTTCTTTATTGATGACCACGGTCTAACAGAGAACCATCCATATCGAGTTCCGGGTAATCGCAACCAAATCACGTGAAGTTAATCCCGCGAGACCCACTCATAGTACGGTAACACTTTAGGGTCAAACCGTTAAACACTACAGCTATCTACGTCCCCCTTCTTTAGCTGTAGCTCATGAACATGGGAAACATAAAGGCATACACTTCTGCACTAACCGCCGTTGTATAACTGAAATGTAAATATGATCTGGTTCACTTAACTTTAACTGAGTGCCCCACAACTAAATGCATTGTTAACAGAATAAAACATTATGCAAAAGTCAAATAACATTATTTCAGACATTATGGATTCAATAAACTTCAGCAGCTAGCTCAGTTCATGTATTTTCTATTTGGCCGCCCTAGAGGCTCTACCGGACCAAGTGAAATACATAGAATTGGCAACTTGAACTGGGTATTTGGCCAGCGGTACAACACGTTAGACTTGTAGTCAAGACCGCCTAAACCGAGACCAAGACACTACCAAGACCAGAGGGTATCAAGACCGAGACCAAGACGAGACCAAGGCCAAGACAGACTGAGTCAAGACCAAGACAAAGTCGAGACGAGACCGAGACCAAGACCAAAAAAAACAACAAAAAAAAACAGCTAGTGAGCTAGTGTTACACCATAACTTACATCAATTGAATAAGAGCAGCATACTGGGGTAAGAGGTTCAGTCCCAGTTTAAGTTCAATTCAACAATGCAGAGACAGAGCTTGTCATGAATGTGTGTGACTGTGAGCTCACTCACTGTAAATGTTTTCGTAGACTGTCGTCCCGGCTGTTTCGGTTAGAGAGAAGCATTCTGCAAAACTTGCATTTTGCAGAATGCTTCTTTCTTGCCCCTGAACTGCAAATTTCTTTGTGTTCGGTGAATGGAAAGTTAATGATGGCAGAATTCGCTGACATTATTATTACTAGGCCTACTGTAGGTCTGACTGAGACTGACAGCTACGACGTAAACCTAACGTTTTGCGTTGGCTATACTTGCGTCTTTTGATTGGATGAGCGCCAGTTTCTTAATCACAACAAAAATAGGCTACATGTATGTCATTGATTGGTTGCATTTGAAAGGTTGCATTTGAAGGGCGTGAAAGGCGGAATAATTTAATGTTGAATTATCGAATATTATGTTTTGTATCATGGACATTATTTGTTGCAAATCTCCCGACCACTATGTCGACCTGAGACCGCAAGACCAAGACAATGAGACCAAGACAAGACCGAGGGATCCGAGACCAAGACAAGACCAAGACCAAAGACGGTCGAGACTGTGACAAGACCGAGACCACGGAAAAGTGGTCTCGAGACCAAGACCGGTCTAAAGACATCCAACTCTACAACACGTTGCACGGATCCCACGCCTTACTGGGATACACTGGTGGGAGACTTCTGGATTTCGGTGTGGTGTGTAACCTGTGGACACTCTGGACTGCTTGTCACATGCTGGAAATCTCAAGATCGGGTGAAGTCATGGAAGGCCTGGCTGGTATACTGTGTTCCATTATCTGAGTACAGCTTCTGTGGTATGCCGTGGGCTGAGAAGTGACGCTTTAGCTTATTGATGACAGTCAAAGATGACAGGCTGCTGAGCCGGTCAATTTCAAACCAGCCAGAATATGAATCAACAAGCACCATGTAATGGTGATTCTTCCATTCAAACATGTCTGTGGCGACAAGAGACCAGGGCAAGTTTGGGACTGTGTGCAGTTTTAGCGGCTCTTTTTGCTGGTGAGGCCTCAGGCTGTTACAGACGCCGCATGCCACAACGACAGCCTGAATGTCCTCATTTAAAGATGGCCAGAAAACACTTTCCCTTGCCCTTCTCTTGGTGGATTCAACTCCTGGGTGTCCCATGTGTAGCACCTTCAGGTATTCCGAGTGCAGGGCAGTGGGCACGACCGCTCTGTTTCCTTTCATGATGAACCTGTCTTCAACGGTGAGTTCATCACGGAAACTGAAGAATGGTCTCACCTCAGGTACGCTGCATGGACGTCTTGGCCAGCCCCGTTGAATGAAACAGGTGAGTTTCTGCAGCACAGTGTCTTCAGCAGTGTATTGACGGAGTTCTTCAAGACTCCGTAGGGATATTAGTTGAACTGTCATCACCTCAAACTCTGGCCGTTGTGTCCTCTGGGGGCTGACGTTGCACCTCGGTGCACACGAAAGGGTGTCAGCTAAGTAGAGGTGCTTTCCTTTTTTGTAGGTGAGAGTCAGGTCGAATTTTTGCAAATTTAACATCATGCGTTGCAGGCGAGCTGGGAAGGTGTGAAATGGCTTGTTGTGAATGGTGACCAAGGGCTGGTGGTCAGTCTCAATCACAACCGGCTTGCCATAGATGTAGTCATAGAATTTGTAGCAGGCGAAGACCACTGCTAGAAGTTCCTTTTCGATTTGCGCATATCTCGTCTCCATCTGAGTCAGTGTGCGAGACGTGCATGCCACGGGATTCTCCTCTTGGAGGCAGGCAGCCCCAACCAATTTGTGATGCACCGCAGGTGAGTGTGACTGGTTGCCTCACATCATAGTAATGGAGTACAGGTGGCCTGCTGATGCAGGTCTTGAGCCTGTCAAAAGTATTCTGTTGATGCTCCACACCACTTCCTTGTGAAGCAACTGCTGTACTGGTATGGTTAGTTTATTTAGGTTTGGAATGAACTTGCCCAAGTAGTTTACCATTCCTAAGAAACGCTGAAGAGCTGGCTTGTCCTCTGGGGGTGGGATTTCACTGATTGCTTTTATCTTTTTAGGGTCTGCTTTTAGACCATTATCTGTGAATGTGTGCCCAACATAGCTCACCTTGTTGAGTGCAAACTTGCATTTGCTGGGATTCAGTCTCAGTTTCACCTGTCTGGCACGATCCAGTACCTTTTTCAGGTTTCTTTCATGCTCATCTGGGTCTTTACCACTGATGATGATGTCTTCCACAATTATAGCACATGGATGTCCTGCAAAGATTTGTTCCATGGCTCTTTGAAACACTTCTGAGGCTGTACAAATTCCGAACGGCATCTTTAAGAGCTTGAATCTGCCACACAGCGTTTTGAATGTTGTGCGGAGGGATGAGGCATCATCCAGTCTGACTTGCAAGAAGGAGCTTTTAGCATCAAGGACGGAAAAAATAGTGTGTGATTGTAATTGAAAAAGATACAATTTCTCACAGGTTTCACTTTGTTTATAAGGGAATTGTTTTGCTAATCTAACCATCTGATTGCACTTTCCAAGAAAGCTGCCCACGTTTCCTCTCATCTATGTCGCATGGCCCCTTACGTGTGACATTGCTCTTGGAGAGGTACCCTATAACCTATAGCCTATAATAACCAATAGCCTATGATAAGAAAATATATTTCCTAATGAAATGATTTATTTACAAGAAGAATATTTTCTTATAGCTAATAGATTTTTATTTGTACTCATTGTACATTCAATTATATATTTATTCTTGATATGTAACCAGTATGCAAGGAAGGAAGCAAAACTAATTGAACCCATTTTGACACCATGAAAGAAGAAAAATAAGCATAACCAGCCACGGATGAAATGCTGTGGATCAAATTAGTACATCATATAGGCTCTTCACGTTAAGCTATGATATCTTGTTTTGCAAAACAAGAGTGCATTTTCTATTGTTTTCTCTTGGCCAGCACCACTCTAAAAAATATTTATTTTTATCTCAAAAGGCTGTTATTTGTATTATTAAGGAAAAAGGTTGCTTCAATGTCGTTTGAATACCCAACATTTGTGAAAAAATGTGTTGAGTACTTTATATTTTTCCCACCTCCCCTTTACTTGACAATTAACTGTCTACACATGCTGAGAGTTTACAGTGCTGCCATGGTGACCGCAGTGGGCATCAATGGTATCAATTCACGGGGGACCGGGACTCGAGCCGTCTCCCAGCATGCTTCTCTTTCCTACTCACACCAAAAACATGTTTACTCATGCTGACACTTCCACTATTAATGTCTAATTAACGTCAAATAATAAACTTGTTTTCAACTATTGAAAACCTTCTCTTGTCACAAAAAGAACTTCATGGATTTCCTAACCCATTCTGTCTAACGAAAACTCCATGTTACATGCGAGGTTGTCAAAAGAATCCAAAACGTTCAAAACCAGCTTGAACTAGACTAAACCCGGCCATGTCAGAATTTGAAGTATAACATATTTTGTCATAAACTGCTTACTTGCAGCATGTCAAAGCTAACAATGTCGCATGTACAACTCCCCGTGGGCCATTAGCCCGCTGTGCTGCTGTGGTAATTGTGTCACCTGGGGGCCTTCGAATCAGCTAGGGGAGGGGTGGGAGTGGGATCACAGAGGACTTGAGAAGGTGAATACGCCCTGAATCATTCTCCACCATCTTAGTGAGGAATACGCAGGTACGATGTAGTGGCTGAATACATAGTGGGGGAATAGGTCTTTATCAGAAAATGAGCTGGATACACTCTATGTGGATTGCTGGGGCCCTTGTGGCCCTCGCGAGGGGACACCACACTATGATGGAAGGTAGGCCTCTGTTGAGATTGCTTATGTTGATGTTGTTGAGAAAAATGTTGTATAGTATGTGGGAGATTTGTATTCGGACAATGCTTTGTCTTAGTCACAAGTTTTACTCTGATGATGAAAATTACAGATAGATGGCTACATATGGAAGTATGGATCACGCTATACTTACAGAGTGTCAGAGATGAAAACAAACCGTGAGCCTTCCGAATGCATTTTAGAATGTAAATTGCATTTTAGAATGTAAAACTTTAGGGTACATTAATTAACCATTAATTAACATTAGTTAATGTTGTAGTAATAATTGCTTTATAGCATTAGCAAATGGGTTAGGGTGATGGCTAGTGGGTTAGGCAGTTAGGGTTATAAAAGAATGTATGAATAAATACAGAAGTTATCATGAACCCCATCACCTTACTTAATGTGAACACCATGAGTAAACATAAATACTATAAGAATACTATAAGTAAACTGATTACTAGACCATAAGTGGTTGTTAATTAACTATTAATGTTTGATTAATGTAACCTTAGTGTCAGTTGTGACCTTTTGGAATTCAACAACTTAACATCTGTTTCCATGAGAAACTGAACAACGAAACACCTTCTCTTTGCTTTTCTGTAATTGTAGGAAAAGACTTATCGAAGACAGGGTACCACCTCTGCACCGTCAATGAGACCAGGAAAGAGAGTAGGTTGGTATATCATGCGGTCCCTTACATCGTGCAAAGACACTGCGGGGGCTGGCTGCCATGGCGGATGTGTAACGTCACTTTTTACAAGATGACCTCGTGGCCGGAGTACAAAGAGGTCGTCCGAGAGGTCACCAGATGCTGCCATGGTTTCGTGCACATGGGCCGCTACTGTGTGCTGCGTGAGTCTTGTCTGTTAGCATTGACACTACTACAACCACTTTCCTCTTGACATTTGTTATTTACTGTATGTGGTAGACCCTTTTATCCAAAGTGACTTGAGGTGAATTCAGAGACATGAAATGTTTACGTGCTTGTGGTTGCCTATTAGATACTATATACATATGGTACCTCAGTACATTTTAATATTTCTTCACACCTTTACAGCGTCAAAGAGTAGTAGACAACACAGCATAATCCTGAAGTTCCAGCCAGGCTCATGATTCAAACCCCTACTATATATTAGATGATGACATATTGTATTCATATTTAAATAGTGGGCTAGGTTTATTTACCTTCATATCCACAAACAATCAATAAACATCCTTGATCAAGATATCTCACCCTACCTGCCTTAATATCATGCATCTCAAGTCGCCTTGGATTAACGGGTCTGCTAAATAAATAAATACCCAGTAAATACTAATAAATAATAATGTCATATGTTTCTTTGGAGCCATTTGCTAACAAGACTTCAGTGTATACTGTATGTACAGCATATACAGTAAATAGAGGTCTTATAGTGAGTTATATCTCGTCATTCAGCACTCAACAGAACCGGGGAGTTCACGACCAAGCCGGGATTCTGCCCGACCGCAGCTGAAAAGTCACATGACGGCTGCCAAATCTGTGTTTGGGACATCGACTGCCCAGGTTGGCAGAAATGCTGCCAAAGGTTGAATCGTTCCCGATGTGTCGACCCTGCCAGTAAGTAATTGTATTTTTTTTGTTGTTGTATTTTTTAACATGGTTCTTATCTTGTAATCTTCTTTTGTTGGAGGCCCAATCACTTGTTTCCTTGTTTGTGTTATGTGTGTCAAAAGCACAGTGTTATCTTTTTCAGCGTTTACACATTACGTAGCCAACGGAGGATGGCGGCTCAATGTGACGGTGACAGTGAAGATGGATTACGATGTCATGATGGCCTTGGACAAAGGACTTCTTAACCATACACAATTGTTGCACACCATGGTATGCTAGTAATGAATGCAAAAAATGGGATTCAGTGGTTTAAAGAATGTCCATATATTCTGATGCTTTTCATAATTTAGAATTTTTGGAAGGAAGCTAGCTACTACAAAAGTATACTTTATGTCATTGCAATTTCCTCCATCTGTGTTGTGCATGTCTGTACCCTTGCTAGGTGAGCGGGGCGCTGAACTCCTCAGATATTTCGGTCCAGTATCTCAGCTCGTGTCCAGTGGTTCCTTACAGGACAGCTACGTCTCTGATAATTGGCTGTGATGGCACACTCTCCCTGGACGTCACCACGGCCAAATTGCAAAGACTCCTCAGGGACATATCAGAGGTGTCCTCGGTAACAGTGGAAGGTAAGGACAATCTCATGGTCAGAAAGATTACCAAGAAGAACTAAAAGCACTCTATTGTCTCTCGGAGATGGTCACTTTTGCAGTAAGTGAATGCATACTATAGTTATACTATATACCAAGCTAAAATGTCATTTATTTATTCAAGACACAAAATAAAATGTAACCTCTATGGGCCAGGAGGAATCTCATCATTGAGCAGACTTGTTGGAAAGTATAAACTGGAAAGTATGTGGATCATGAATCATCCCACATACTTGTTAGCAATCGGCCTCCATTCTAGCGTTCTCCTTTGCAGCAAAATACAAAAGCAGAGATAAATATGCAGACATCATCCACCTTCAGAAAGTAAACAGTCTAAGCTGTTCCAGTCATATGTATCCTCAATTGACACAGTTACATGCTTAATGATTGTGAGTGTCTAACAGTCTAGCTGTTTGGTTGCTCCTGTGTATGGAGGTTTGTGATTCATGATGTTCTCCAGAACTCAGTGTTCAGGAAGTGTGAGTCAGTAAACCGCCACAGTTTCCCTCCCCCGATACTTCTTTTTTGACGGTCATCTGTGGGACGCTTCCTGCATCACTGGAAAAGCTATCACCACTACACACACACCCACCCACACACATGAATCTAACAAGAATTTGAATGAATTTTGTTAGAATTATAATATTGAAATGGTACAATCTAAATGTGAAAGTAATTAACTGTTTCCCTCAATCGGAAAACAATGTGTCTGTGGCACCATTGTTTATCAGTGATTCCTTACAAAAAGGATACAAACACATTTCAATCCAATTTCAAGGAAATGCCACATGGGTAATACAGTGGTGTAATCATTATACATATACCTAAAAATACACCAAAGTTGCTTTTAGTGAATTCAACATATACCCAAAGTGCACACCCAGCCTTTCAGTTCAGTATACCTTATTATTCCGCACGACTGTACTGCTACAGCGTATGACTGTGCCTCATAAACCTACTCATTACTGCACAAGCACACAATGTGTCTTCATTTGTCAACACAGATGTGGATGAGTGTGCGCACACTGCTCTCCGTAATTGCTCCCCTCACGCCGAGTGTAACAACACCGCGGCCTCCTACCACTGCTCCTGTCGCCACGGCTACACGGACGTTCTTCCCAAAAATGCTGGTGCATCGTGTGAAGGTGTGTTGGCGAGGGGCGGCTCTCTCTGTGAATGGGCGGACATTATATATTGTATGTGTGTGTGTGTGTTGGTGTGTCGGTGAGTGCGTTCGCTATACAGTGAGAGGATGAGACTTTTCATAGAGACTATTAATAGTTGTGTGTCAGAGTGACTCATTTCTGTCTCAGCAGCGGGGTATTGTAACGAGGATGGGGATACATAAACTCCAATATCAAACAGTGTATAGATATACAGCGCATGATATGTACCATACATAAGGACATAAGTGCATTCCCTCTTTCCTCTGAGCACTACAACATTGAATGTGTTTGCATTTGACCTACAGAGGATGACACTGACGTCGCCCATGTTTTTTGATTTCCAGTTTACCAGACCCCCACCAATGCAACCCCCTGTGTCAACGGACAAACTGGATCCACAAGCCAAAGCCCCTCTGCAACTCCTGAACCTACCCTGGACCCACCCTGGTGGTCGTCTTCAGCACCGACCACCCTGCAGACAAGCGCCACTTCTAACACAAGCACCCCACCGCCTGAGGAGATGTCTACATGTGGTACGAAGGACACATCACCCGTCTCCTTTAAATGTTGAGAACGGAAACAGAAATGTGTAACTACAAGTCATTTTACCAGAACCATCGTTTAAATTGAATTGCACTTCGTCCTCTTCTTCTTCTTCTTCTTCTTCTTCTTCTTCTTCTTCTTCTTCTTCTTCTTCTTCTTCTTCTTCTTCTTCTTCTTCTTCTTCTTCTTCTTCTTCTTCTTCTTCTTCTTCTTCTTCTTCTTCTTCTTCTTCTTCTTCTTCTTCTTCTTCTTCTTCTTCTTCTTCTTCTTCTTCTTCTTCTTCTTCTTCTTCTTCTTCTTCTTCTTCTTCTTCTTCTTCTTCTTCTTCTTCTTCTTCTTCTTCTTCTTCTTCTTCTTCCTCCTCCTCCTCCTCCTCCTCCACCTCCTCCTCCTCCTCCTCCTTC
>OOFH01111654.1:0-11942 GCA_900323355.1 Merlangius merlangus
CTGTAATGGTAAAGATGTTAATCTTCAGGGGGATAATTTTCAGCCTTCCAGCACCACAGGCCTCCATTGCAGTAGAAACACACACAGCATCATCACGATCTTGTGGAGAAATAATAAAATGTATATATAAGCTGAAAGACAGCTGTTTGAGATTTGAATATACCGGTACTTGGTTTGTTCCTCATATTTCATTTCATTATAGTAGAAAGTATAGCCCTATATTATACATTTAATTTATGTCTTCACTTTACTTATTAAGATTTAGATTTTTAAATGGAAAACTTACATTTACAGATGCTTTCTCCTGAGTTTTGATGAGGCAAAGTCCTCTATGATGTCGTCAAAATCCAGGGAGGTTGTAAATGTATTCTCAATTGCCATCAGGGCAAAGGCATTCAGTTTTTTTTCTGTAACTGTTGCTCTCCGGTATGTTTTCACCCGTTTCAACGCAGAAAATGATCTTTCTCCTGAACAGTTTGCAATCGGTAATGTCAGATACATGCGAAGGCAAATGTCCACATTAGGGAAAGCATCCCTCAAGCCTAGCTCTAGGAGCTTCTTGTACATGGCCATGACTGATTCTTCATCTTTCACCATTGAGATGAACTGGCAAAACTCTGCTGTAAAGTCCTCCTCAAGATCCTGAGGGTATATTTTCTTTAGTTTTTCTGTGGCTGCACGGATTTGTTCAATGTCCATTGATTTTGTTTTAGTGAGGAAACCAAATTTCTCCTCCACATTTTTGTATGCGTCTTTGCGTCGTTTCAATTCTTGTGACAAGCAGTCACAGATGACATAATGTGTGTCAATCAGGAATGCTTCACGGCCTGAGCGCTGCACCTCTGGACCTGCAGACTCACCGAACATAATTTTCTTCAATCGTCTTCTTTGGCTATCTGCTTTGTATCCCTCTGTTGCTGTGAGAGTTTTGGCCTCTGCTTCATAGACATTGAAATCATTTCTGGCCTGTCCTACGAACTCTATGAGTGAACTGTACAGAATAGGAACTGTACATACATCAATTTGTACCTGCTGCAATGCTTTGCTGGTGAAATTGATTCTTCTCAGCAGGGCATCCCACAGTACCGTCATAACTGCAGTTTCAAGGGTGTCCATCACTGTTCTTAATTGACTCGCCTCATATTGAGCAGCTCTGGGGGTTCCATGGTTAACTTTGATTTCATTCAAAGCATCCTGAATAGCTTTGTAGCCAAATCTCAGAGCTTTTGTTGCATCAGCTCTCGCAGACCACCTTGTGCCGGAAAGGCTCTTCAGTGTCAGACCTCGTCCACATTTTGTGAGGTGGGCTGTTAAAATCTCCCACCGCGAAGTTGAAGCTGAGAAAAAATTGTAAAGATTTTGAATGAAGCCAAAAAATGAAACTGCTTCTAGGCAACATTCTGCTGCACATGCACCGACTAAATTAAGAGAATGTGCAGAACATGGTACGAAGTCAGCATTAGGATTTATATTTTTTATTCTAGCCTGCAGTCCAGAATATTTCCCTGCCATATTACTTGCATTGTCGTAGCTCTGCCCACGACAGTCCATCAAATTAATGTCCAGTTCTTTTAACTCAGATTTGAGTGTTTCCTCCATGTGCTCTGCAGTATGACCATGTAGTGGTATGAACTCCAAAAATCTCTCGACAGGCTCCCCACTTTTCTTCAGGACATAGCGAATTATCAAAGCGAGCTGATCAACATGTGTGACATCAGGTGTTGAGTCCACAATGATGGAGAAATACTTGCCATCTTTAACTTCCTTTACAATGGCACGCAGAACCTTCTCAGCCATCAGCTGAATAAACTCATCACAAACTGTAGAGGACAGGTAACTGGTATTTCCCCTGCCCTTGTTTCCGTATCTGGCTAGATGTTCTGACAGTAGTGGATCAAAGCGACTAACTAACTCCAAGCATCCCAAAAAGTTCCCATTGTGGGGTGATCCTACTAACTCATCGTCCCCACGGAAGGGCAGTCCTCGCGAAGAAAGAAACTGAATAGTGGCCACTATACGTTTCAAAATGTTGAGCCAGTATGCCCTCTCAGACTCCTGTTGCTGTACTATGTTTGAATCTATGCGTGCATTTTTATTTCCAAGTGATGATAGACTTAGCACAGCAGTGCGATGATCCATACAATTCTCATGTTCATGCAAGCGATTAGCACAGTTTTTCCAGTCATTAAATCCAGTGACAAATTGATTGTCTTTTATACTGAACAACTTGCAGCAGTAACAGAATACACTACCAGTAGACGGTGAGTACACTAACCATTTTCTTGACAGGGTTTCTCCATTTAGCTTTTTTCTAAAGAAATGTTCCTTAGTTAAGCTTCGGTTAATGTCTCCATATTTCCTCTTTGATGCAGAGAAATCTCCAATATTTTGACTGGGATGGTTTCGTGCAAAGTACTCACGCATCCTGTCGTCAATTTGGTCCCACTTTGCAGGATCAGATGGATAGCTGGTCAATACCCTTACCGGGTCTAAAGGCTCCGTCAAAATGATATTGGGCTCACTTTTTCTGGCCGGCTGCTGTTCTTCCATCATTTTGTCATTCTGTGACGGCGCTGATGTTGACGGCGCCACAGCGTCTTCCGCCGCGTCTTCGGGCCGCGTCTCCGGGCCTGGCTCCGGGCCTGGCTCCGGGCCTGGCTGCGGGCCTGGCTCGGCCTCTGGCTCGGCCTCTGGCTCTGCTGACACGAGCAGGTTCACAGCTGTCGGACGGCTGCCCGACAGAAACTTCTGTAAAGCCCCCCGCTGTTTCTTGTTTTGTTCCTCTTCATTTTTTTTCTTTTTACGTTTTGCCGCACCCGAAAGCATCTTGAATGTTAGCTTACTCAAGAAACGTCTAGCTTTATTGTTCCGCTTAGTCTTGACCCGCTGACCTCCCCTCGGACTTAACTGATTGGCGTTAATGTGACGTAACGTTAAGATAAACAACGTCACTTTTTTTAGTTAATTAATATATATTGATATATTATAACTGAAATAAATAGTAGGTAGGACATTTGTATTGGCTATTTAATTTTTTTTTTTTTTTTTTTTTTTTGTACTTCTGTCTGGGCCCCCCCCCGCCCATCAGGCCCTAGGCACGTGCCTAGTTTGCCTTTGGGTTAATCCGGCTCTGGGGATAAGTGAGCATGTCATGTTGCTGTTCTATGAGCCCAGCAAGGGTCCTTCCGCTTGATCCATATCCACTGGCTGCTTCTTTCGGCCGCTCCAGAGACTGATCTAATTGTCTGTCGCAGAGCCTGTCCATGGATACCAAGGTCTTTCAGCAACCTGATGGTGGAAGAAGCCACAAAACCCCTACATCCCACTTCAACCGGATAGATATTTTCGGATTCCATCCTCGTAGCTATCGTCTGCTGCAAGTTGTGTGTAGCGCAGTTTCCTGCGCTCATAAGCCTCTTCAGTTGAATTCTCCCATGGGGCTGTGAGCTCTATGATGTTGACAGACTTCAGTGAAGGGGACCAGAGTACCATGTCTGGTCTAAGGGTGGTGGCTGTAATCTCAGGTGGAAAAATTAGTCGCTGGTCAATATCGACTAGCATCTTCCAATCCCGGGCCTTGGCTAGCTGCCCAGCTTCTGGTTTGGGAGGGGGATGGCTGGGCTTTTTCTGTCCCTCTCGGATGAATGTTGGTGCTGTGATGGGATTTGTTGTTGCTCTTAACTTATTAATGCACATCTTTTTGTTGGATAATATTTCATTTTCATTGGGAGGTGAAATGCTTACAGGAAAGGAACAGATCCTAGTTTGTGTTTGTCAGAAAATGTTTATCATCCATTTTAAAGGTGCCATGGCATGAAAATCTCACTTTATGGGGTTTTCTAACATAAATATGAGTTCCCCTAGCCTGCCTATGGTCCCCCAGTGGCTAAAACTTGCGTTCGGTGTAAAACGAGCACTAGGTGTTCTGCTCGCCTTTGAAAAAAAAGCTCAAGCGCGCTGATTTGGAATGTGGTTTATTATGTCGTCACACTGCAGTAAGCTCCTCCCCTTACTCTGCCTGGCCCGCCCAGAGACTTCGCTTGCCAATGAGACACGACCCTGCGAGCGCCACATGTGTGTGTTAATGGTGGATTCAATGATTTGTTTACGTGAACCAGTTCGCGTCAGTCAGTTCGCCAAGATGAGTCGTTCGCGAATCGTTCGTTTGTTCGTTCGTTCGTTCAGTCCAGTTTCCGTTTCCGGTAGCGGTGAATCGCATCATGCAATGCACCCATTGCATGGCTCTCAGCTGAGTCAGTCAGACTCAGTGCTACCGGAAACTCGACTGAACCGGTTCAGTCGAGTTTCCGGTGAATCGATTGGTGAATCGAATCATGGTCATCATGGTCATCAGCTCCTGACTTTATCCTGAAAGGTGAGTCAATATCGTTAATTTTATATAATAAGTTAGTTAATAATGATATGCCGTGCGGCATATCATGCGGCATCACCTGCGCATAGTGCTGCAGCGTAGGCCTACATGGACGTTCCAAGTATGTTTACTTCATGTATCGTTGAAGCTAACTAAGTATAGCCTAGTTATAACTATAACCCACTCCTGGTGCAGTGCATGCAACAGTGTGTGCTGTGAGTCGCCTCGGCCCCTCGTCTTCACCACTCACACAGTGAGTGAGTGAACGAACTGTCAGCGAGTCGTGGGTCTGGGAGGAGTCACGAACGAGAAGAACAAGACGAACGAGACGAACGAGATGAACGAGGCGAACGAGACGAACGAGAGAGAAGAACCAGTTCGGTTCGTTCATTCGAACGATTCGTTGCGCACCTGTACAATATTTTCTCACAAATAGATTTTTTTTTCTTGGATATTTTTCCAGCACACACACAAGTCAGTAACTACAAGTGCTCGAATCTGCTGCTGCGGGTCACAAATGCCGTTCTCCTCTTTCAAATCACAAGTCTCCCGCGCTCTGACTTTTGCACCAAATATCTCAGTATAGGTGGTGCAAAAGAGATTTGTGTACTTGCAAACAGGATTCGTATGGGGCGGGCTTTGTTCGGGATCAGAGAACCCCAATTGGCCAGTTCTTCTTCTTCTTTGAGTCGTAATGGTGGTAGGCAAAGTTGCTTATATGCCATTGCCGCCACCTATTGGACTGGAGCGTGGAGCCGACCGTGGCATCTTACATACGTACCTTAAATATCAGACGCCAACTCCACCGATAAGTCGAGGCGGTCTTTGCGATGTGTAACAGCAGCTCTGGCTGATGGCTTGGCGGGAGAGAATGGCGGGATGTTGTGCTGTTAAGATGCCACGGTCGGCATAATAATCTGATTGGCCACCCCGTGTGCCCCCCCAATGGTCAATAGCTCGCTGGTAATATCAATCATTGTGTAAAGTTCGCAGGATATCATTATTTGTGTGTGTATGTATGCTATGTAAATAGTTCAGCAGTTGTTATTGTCAGTTTGAGTGGCAGTGCTGTTACTGTCCTAATTTCATTTTGATTTTGTTGCTTACTTATAATAAAACACTGAGCTTTTATTGTTTTTTTGAAAATTCTATTTTACATTTTTGTTTTATTTTTTTTTAATATAATGGGCTTTTTTTAATTGTAAGAATTTCAGTGATGTTTAAAACTGATTAATAAACAGCTATGTTTACTGTACAAAGCTTTTTCCCTCTCATTTTTGTTACTTTTGGACGGCCCCCCCCAGATTGTTGTTACCCCCTGTGACCCCCTGTCATGATGAATTGCTTAAGCCCGCTCCATCGGGTCGAGAGCGTTGATGATGCGATATGTTAGTGCAGCCTCTCCACCAGAAACCAGCACTTACACGACCCGATATGGGCCCTTCCAGTGCGGTGCCAGCTTCATACGCCTTTCCGTGGGGATATTCAGCCACACCAGCATGCCTATACCATAGGGACGGTGGCAGCTACTCTTGTCGTGGTACCGTTTCTGTCTCTCACGAGCCTCCGCAGAGTAAAGCCTTGCTGTGCTGAAGGCTGACTCCAGCCGCTCTGCAATGGTGGATGCATAATCCATCTGGGATCCAGTGACCCGGGAGTCCAGAGCACTAGCAGGCACCAGCACGTCAGCAGGAACCCGGGCCTCACGTCTGTGCATTAGGTAGAAGGGGGTGAACCGGGTGCTGGCATGTTTAGAGGTGTTAAATGCAAAAGAGACTTGCCTCACATAAGTGTCCCATTCACCTCCATGAGAAAGCAACATCTTAGCCAGCTGATCGTTCAAAGTCCGGTTGTGACGCTCCACCATGCCATCAGATTTGGGATTATAGGCAGTGGCGCATGTTTTCTTAATCCCCACCCACTGAGTCTCTGAATCACCTCTGCTTCGAACTGCCGGCCCTGGTCACTATGCAGGATTTCGGGGACACCATGCACCAACACATAATCCTCAAAAAGGCAGCGTGTGACTGAGTGCACTGTCTGATTCGGTAAAGCATAGAGGGCAACAAACTTAGTAAAGTAGTCCTCCACATTTAAGATGTACCTGTTCCCCCGAGATGTCATGGGCAGCTCCAGGATGTCTGCGGTCACCCTCTGCAGAGGAGGGCTCCCCATTCGGCCCTGGGACTGGGCTCCAGCGGGTCCCTGCATTGCTCACACCACTGTCTTATGTCTCTCAACATGAAGGGCCAGTAGCAGGATTGCCTGGCTTTTTCCCACACACGTTTGCAGCAGCCGGCCCCCCATGCAACTGCTGAAGGAGCTCCGGCACCATGGCTGCAGGAAAAACAGCCTGAATCTGCTTCCCTCCCATGTTTCAGGCAATGCTGTACGGCACAGCAGCCCCTCAATCTCCGGCAGATGGTGAAACTCAGTTCATAGCTTTCTCAAGCTGGCAGAGGAACCCCTGGGGAGTCTACGAGGCCTCCCCACAATGCCCTGCTCCAACCAAGTCAACACAGTACTTATATCAGGGTCTTCACGCTGTAATGACTGCAATTCAGCTCCACTACCACATAGTGAATAGACAGGAACTGGCTCTGTTTGTGCCCCGTCTGCAGGTTGAGAGTCGTCAGATGCCTCCACTGAGGCAACGGTATAAAGTCCGGCTGAAGGAGCATTTGGCTCGACAGGGTCTGGGGACACGGGTCGGCGGGACAGAGCGTCAGCATTTTTGTGGCTGAAGCCATCCTTGTGGACCATGACCCAGTCAAACGGGTCCAACTCCAGCACCCACCTACACCTCCGTCCAGTAGGGTCATTATCAACAGCCATACGCCTGAGGCTCAGCAGAGGGTGATGGTCAGTGATGATGGAGAATGAGGATAGTCCCACATAGTGTATGAACTCACGCATTGCCCACACCACAGCCCATAGTTCCCTCGAAGTTGGACCATCTTTTCTGTGTGTGTGTGTGAGGGCCTGGCTGGCATAGGCAATCACCTTCTCACAACCCTCTTCATCCTGCGCCAGCACTGCCCCAACAGAGTCTTTAGAGGCGTCGGTGTACGCCTTGAAAGGAAGTGCAAAGTTAGGTAGCGTAACCACCGGAAAGGATGTAAGCACTTGCCTGAGGTAGGGGAACGCCTCCTCACATTCAGCTGACCACTCAAAGGGTACATTCTTCCACTGGAGATGCCCAGGGGCTACAACTCTCTACAACAACTCCATCAGCCAGCAGCTCAGCCACCTGACGTTCAATCTCTGTCCATTTCCCAGGTGATGCACGATAAGCACGCCGCTTCACATGGAGGTGGTCCCCAGTCCTTATATGGTGTTTGATCAGTGTGCACCTGCCCATGTTTCTGTCGCACAGGTTAAAAACATCAGTGAACCTCTGCAGCAAATCAGCCAGCTTGGCCCTCTGCTCAGCGATAACAGGAGACTCCTCCAAGGAGACAGGGCCTGCAGCAGCAGGCGGCAAAGCTGGATGATTGTCGACGAAACGAGGTGGCACTGACATGTCTTTCTTTTCGACTGGGTAAAACTCACCCAGGTGTAGACCCTGCTTGAGTTCAACCGCCTCACCTGTGGGATTGAGGATGCTGGCTGAGGTCACACCATTCCTCACACTGTTCACTGTACAAGCAACCACCAGTCCCGTTGTTTCTGGTATGTTAGGCTCAGATATCCCTCGAAGTCTGCAGCAGGTTGACCAGCTCCAGCTGGAGTGAGAATGTTCACTGGCACCAGGGCCTCACTCAGCGGGGAAATGGCCATGACGTCAGCGAGGGACACGTTACAACAACTTGGGACCAACTCTCCACCCTGAAGCAGGGGCACAGGAACATCCAGCAGAACACACTGGGTGGATTCCCTTAGCACATGGAAAGTGTGCTGCTAGCAGGTCGGGCCCAGCAGAAGGTGATCTCACTGATACCTAGTGTGTCTAACTTTTGTCCATTAACTGCCCGAGAGTCAATATACCTCTTTTTCAGGGGCCTGTTTTGCAGGGCAGGCACTGACATATGGAAGTCTGCACTAATCAGTGACACGCGCATTCAACCACACCCCTGAAGAAAGCAGTTGAGTGGCCAGTGTAAACCATACAAGCAATGTCTTTGGAGAAGTAATGGCTCAAGGGGTCCACCATAGGAGTGGCTGGCGTTTGGGCCTCAACCCCAGCTACCGGCTGGTGTTGAGGCCCAAACGACCGTTATCAGCATCCTGCTGTCGTGGCAGGAAGTGCACGCCGCGTAGCCTGGGCTCAACCTCACGTCAGGCATGCCAGTTCGGGCTAGGGCTTCTACCCCCAGGCGGCTTAGAGGTGGAGGGCATCCAAGACGGATCTGAACGATAGCCACGAGACAGAAAACAGTTCTGTGGAGACCCTCAGAGACCGACAGGGACAGTACAGATGGGCTCCCACCACCGTAGGCAGCAGCAGCAGTACTCACATAGTCTCTCTGTAGGGCCACTCTGGCATTTTCACATCGCTCTGTCACGTGTAAAGCCTCCTCCAGGTGGTGGCGCCATCTGCAGAAACTTGGCCTTCAACGCCGGGTCAAGACCAGCCAGGAAGCGCAGAAACTTCTCTTCCATCTGTGCAAGGAAGATCACTAAAATCCGGAAATGCCTCTGCGACCAGCCGGCACACATCAGCAGCGTACACCTCCAGACTTTCACCAGAAGCACGCACACGGGCTGACAGGCTGGCTCTGAAGTGGTCAACTTTCTCTGTCCAAATGCTGCTCCCAGCCTCTCTTTAATTTCAGCATAATTTGACTTGATCGTATCAGCGAGGATGTCCCACAGCAGAAAAGCGGACTTGCCAAGACGAGTAGGAAAAATCCTCACCAGCTCCTCCGTACAGCTGTAGCTGCCCCCTGCCGTGGCGCTGATGACCACATCCAACTGCCTCGCCCAGCTGAGGAAACTCTGGCTCCTGTCACCGGCGAAAGGATTAGGCAGATCAATCTCCGCCCGGCGAGTATCTGCCAAGCATGCATTTTTTGCGCCGGTAAACTAGCAACAGCGCCGTAGAACCGCCCACAAAGCTACTTGCGCTTGGTGCTTCTCACTTGCATTGCAGACCGTTAAAATAGGGCCCAATAAGTGCATACATTAAGTGCCAGGAGGATGTACAACATATAATAAGTAGGAGGGGTCAGCTTATGGCCATAAGGTGACAGAGTGTGCAGAGTGACCATAAGCCTATTGAGCGCACCAAAGAAACTGCAAGGTTGTTACTTAGGCTCCAGAGATATTACATAGAAGTGACACATGTTCCTGGATATGACATGGTGATTGCCGATAAAGTAGAGCATACTTGCCTGAGAGCACACCAAAAGGGTCAGTAGAAGCTGAGATTGAGACCATTGAGATGGTTAATTACTTTCCAATCTCAGAGGAGAGAATCTGCACAATCCGTTCTGCTACAAGAGAAGACAAAAAAATGCAGACAATGCTCAAAACCATTCAAAAGGGATGGCCACAAAAAAGGAATGACACAACAAGGGATGTCAGACACAACTTCTCATTCCAGGAGGAGTTGAGCATTTAAGATCATCTAAAAGGGAGAGGGAGCTATGATTCCCAACCAATTTAGACGTGAGATCACCCGGCGTATTCACTCCTCCGCTCCCCTTTGGGTATAGGGATTCCTCAGGAGGGCCAGAGAATGTGTTTACTGACAAGGAATGAACAATCATATAAAGACAGAATATCGAAGTGTGACATATGCAGGTTAGCGGATATAAAACAACAGAAAGAGACACTACATTCAGATGACATACCAAGCAGACCCTGGGCCAAGATTGGTACAGATTTCTGGAAAGCACTGTGATAAAAAAGCTCAAGGCTCATTTTGCCCTGCAGGGTATCAGGGACATTGTTGTTTCAGATAATGGCCCACAGAACCTCATCCCTTGGGTATCCACAAAGCAACAGTAAGACAAAGTATGCCATGGAAACTGCGAAAAGTTTGTTGCTGAAAGGGTTAAGACCCTTACTTGGCAGTGCTGGATCACCTCAACCAAGTCAAGGACTGAATGCAGGCCAATCTAAGAGAGTGGTCAGTAGGAGGACCAGGACCCTTGTACCAATGAAAAACAATCTTCTGGAGCCAGAGATAAAGCACACAACGGAACAACTGATTGATAACCAACAAAGACAAGCTAAATACTTCAACAAGACAGCAAAGGACACTGGCACAATTAAACAAGGTGACAGCGTCAGTATTCAGCCTTTTGCACCCCACACGGTCTAGAGAAAGGCCACGGTTGAGAGACCTGAAGATCTGGTAAATGCAGTAGATCGGCCAGAGTGTCTAAAGGCCTCTGCAAACTGAAAGAATAGAGAAAGAGAAAGATGGAATTGTGAAAAAATGTGTGTTAATTACATTGTTGAAATATGTTGTAGTGTCACCTTGACACATTGATATTTACTAAATATTTGGTTTGTTCATAGACCAACAGAAGTTAAGAAATTATAGTGACAAACAGTTATTTTAATTGTCTTCAAACATTGGTTGTCTTCAAATACTTGACTAAGTTCATTGCACATATGGAAGTTGTTTTCAACTGGCAAAATAACACTGAACTCAATCTAATCTTTTTGAGATCAGAGAGCATGAATCTGAGAAGGTACTAATTAAAATGATAATATATAGATTGAAAATACTGCGCCTAAAAGATGTGGTCCTTATGTCTTTCTTTGTCAACACATCTTGCCGTCAACATTGTCCATGTTGCCATTCACAGCTCTTTCCTCAGAAGTTGTTATTGCATCTTGCCACAGAGTCCAGGGAAATGGACCAGTCAGAAAAGTGGCTGACTGTTTCGTCCCTGTCGTCATCTAGAAATGATTACTTGTATAAAGCACATCCAGCTAGTAGCCACTTAGTTTACCTCTGCAGCTGATTGAGGTAAGCCCCACATAAATGAAACGTACTTATGTTACATAAGAGTAATGTTAATGGTTATTAAATATTACATGTTTGTATTTATTAATAGTTGGGGTCCTAAAATATAAAAGGTGGTATGTCTTGATATTAACGTTGTGTGACAACGTAATGTATTTAACTAAGAATTATGAATTTGTTATGAATAAACATCCATATTTTTATCAGAAGTATACTTGTAAACATGTCCGGCTAATACAATTAATTTTATTGGTTATCACTGGATATTAAACATGCAAGGACTGTTAAGACTTAATAGATTTAGAAATCGCAGTTATTCTATGGTTTAACATTCAACATCTAAGTTATTTATCTTTTAAGAAGTTTGTCATGTTGTAGTTGTTTATGAACAGTTTATGGCATAAAGTTTTTGTTCTCTGAATGAGGAATATTTCGCAACTTGCGTTAGCACATATGTTCGGTGTGAATCTGCTTATAATTACTTAATTATATTACGTTGCGTTTTTATTACGTTGTCATGACTGAATGCAATACAACGTTCCATATAAATCATAAGGCCTGCATTTAAGGTATTGAGTGTCCACCACCCCCACAAACACATACAACCAATTGTATAATAATGTCTCTTTCATATTGTGGAGAGCATGA
>OOFH01111655.1:0-10587 GCA_900323355.1 Merlangius merlangus
CGTATTCTGATGAAGTAATCTTCTGCAGACAAAAAAAGAAATCTCCCCTCCCACTGATACTATTTTTAAACGCTGTCCCCATCTGTCTCCTCTCCACAACAATATTGCCCGATGAACTTTCATTTTTCCCGGCCGTTAAATAGAAATGAATGTGCGTTCCAACACAGGTGGGAGTCACGCCTAATTGACCCGCGTTTCCGCGTGTCTCCGTTGCGTCCACCTGGGCTCTGGCTGCTTAGCATACGCCCACACATATTCATTTCCCCTCCATCCAATCATCTGACAGTTAACTCAAATTCATTTCGCCTCCTCCCAATCGACTGACAGTTAATTCCCTGATGGATGGATCCCGGACTGCATCTCTCCCTCGCAACGTAGCGTTTGCGTTTAGCCGCTAGCCGTCTGGGATGGGGGAGGTCTTGTTAACCCTGTTGCTCAGAATCTGGATTGAAGTTACCTCTTACATAGCACCCCTGGATTTTAGAGCAAATGTGTTATGAGGATGGTGATGGGACAAAAACACTATCAAATTCAAACCCCAAAAACTGTAGAACATTTTGGAAAAAGTAGACCTAAACTGGCGATTTGACGGAGGAATGTCTCCTGCGTGTCCTCTACAATATGCAACAGGCCACCATCGGACGGAGGTAATTGACAATGTGCAGGGGGTCTAATTTGTTGAGCTAAATGGGAAGAAATTCTTAGGCAGTTTCAATGGCGCTTATGCGCATGTTTAATTGACTATCTATGTATTGCCACCAGTTTCACCATTCGCCATAAGGTTTGAATTCATCTGGCGCCTGACAGAACCTAAATTGGAAAGTAGATCGAATAATATGACAGAAACAGAATCAACATGTCGCTTTTGTCTGCTCCTGGCCTGTCTCTACAGTCATTAAGGAAAGAGATGGCAACTTAGAATCGCAGCAATATGATATTAAAACTTTTAATAACACTCGTTCAAACATACATGGTTGAATAAACAGTTCTAAACAGTTCTTCAACTCTTTATGGATATTATTAGATGTTAATGTTGGATATTATTGGAGAGTAATAGATTTACAAACATAGCTACAGGCAGGCATAAAAATAGATTGATTGAGGAAAGATTTAAAAACAGAAGAACGATACATAAAGCAGCGGTAAGTTAGAGAGAGAGTGAAAGTAAGACAGAGTTGGAGAGGGAGGAGAAGCGTTAAGAAGATGGAGGGAGAGAGGAGAGAGAGAGAGAGAGAGAGAGAGAGAGAGAGAGAGAGAGAGAGAGAGAGAGAGAGTGAGTCTGTGCACGTGCCTTTGATCTTCAACGTTGCAGAGAATAGAGATGCTGTGCTATTATGGGGCGTAGCTCTTTGAAGGCAGACGGCTAAGGAGACGAGAGGGGCCTGTCCGGCGGCCTGCGTGTGTTTACATCTTCAGAGGGCCTACTTACACCTCATTATACATGAGGCTCGGCTCAAAGGCATTCTCATGCAAACCGGAGGGAAAAGGTGCAGTCACTTCAACCGATAAGCTGCGATATACGATACATTGGACGACAAAAGATAATAGTCACTTCAAAAGACTGCCGTTCCGTTAATGACACTTAGAAATGAGCTGTAGACTGGGGGAGATAGTGCGCTTTAAAAGAAACCTGGAACACAGGAACTATCGGATCCTGCAACAATCTTTTTTGTTTTATTCGTTTCTTCTCTTCTCTCTTACTACTAATCCAAGACACGTCGAAACGCACCAAAGTCAGGGTTTGTTTTGTTCCAAACTGATCGAGGAAAAAGAAAAAAAAAAGGTTTGGGGAAATGGAAAACAAGCATCCCAACATCGTCTCACCCAAAACCCCCAGTACTTTCTCATGGAGCGAAACACGCTTGGGTGCTCGACACCTTGCAGTGCGTTAGCTCTTTTTTCATTAGCTTCGCGGCGAGGGAAAACACTTTGACACCGCTTAATCACTTTGTCATTGTGAACGATGAGGCGTTGCGTCGCAGCCTTGATTGTGAATTTGGTACAAAGATCAATTCTGCTGGCGGCTGACATTGCTCTATCCATGGCGTCACATATTATCAATAAAGGTGTCACCACCGAGCAAATCAACCCGGTCGGGATCCAAGGCGGGGTTTTTTTTTCGGTTTAATGCTGTATCACTATTAGCTGCTACAGCTAACGTTCAGGGAACACAGCTTAGCTTAGACAACATTATTGCTACATCTTCCTGAATTTTGAAGCAAGCATTCTAATACGCAATACTAATCCCAGAATAAGAATATAATGGATCATCTATCATTGTCACTGGGTTTTAATCGGGAAAGAACAGATTAAATCATCATCACTTTTATATGGAGGGCTTATAGTAGCATTGTCAATTTTGTGGTGTGAATTGTGTGTTTCAGGGCAGAAATAGTTCCCATTCAATTGTTGTTATTAAAGTGGATCAAAAGATCTAAGTTAAAACAGACACGTTGATACACTGTGAGTAGGGTTTAAGTTAATATTCATGTTTGAAAACCTAAATTCAATCAAACTACCACTACATCAGTCTGTATTATGAGCCATTATGCTAATACATATTTTTTACTTTATTATATTCTATGTTTGTAGCATTATTATAGGGTGCTATTATAATGATGAACAACAGCAATTAAATCATTATTGCTTCATGAATATTTGAATAGTTCCTCACAGGTGATTACACTGTTTTCAGAATACATTTAATGAAAGTAATACTTTTACTTGTTGGTTGAGGTGTTTTTTGTGCAAATGACTGTCAGAGGAAATACTTTTTGTAATTCAATTTTAATACGCTGGCGTGCATATTTAATAAAAAAACACAAGCACAAGAGGATCATTTATTACAACAAACTCATTTACCATTAAGTAGGCCTAATAGTTCCGATAAAGATAGGAGTGGGATATTATTTCCCAAGTCGTGGCAATTACTCTGACACACGCTCACTTTCAGTGAACCGTGACCACGACGGTGATTAGAATACAGTGGAATGAGGACCCCGGTCACATAGGCAACGATTGATAGATATGTCCGGGGGTCACACGACAAAAGAAGTAGGCCTAAGCCATTCGCTTTGTATGACTGCCACCTCACTCAAAAATAGTTTCCTGGATGGATGGAGGGCACTGATTTTGTTGGGGGCTGCAATGCTGGTGAGGCAAGGGGGAGTGATGTGTGAGATGGTCCGGGCACAGCAGGAAACCCTTCTACTATCGCTCTGAAGATATGTCCTGCTATTCCATCATGCACACAGTATTTACCAGAAGTCTCACTAGAATACTAAGCGATGGTTATCAGTATAAAGTTTTTTTTTTATTGTTGGCATTATTTGACATTTTTATCCCCATGTAACAAGCCCAGTCCCTGAGGCCAGTGGAAACATTACAAATGTACAGTGCCTTGACGTTTTTCTATATTCAATGTTTCTTTTATTACCTTGAGTCAAAATTCAAAGGGCATAACCTTTGCTCATTTAACAGTTTATATTATTTTGCTATTTTATTTATATATTCCTCTTTATACCCCTGTGTTTTATATTTTTTGTTATATTATTTAATTATTTTAATTCAGTCAATTCTTTGTGAGCCAAGCAATTGTAATAAACTACTTGTCCAGTATAGAGTTACAAACTAAAGTCCAAAGTCACGAGCCCAAGTCTAAACTACAAGCTGAGTCTTAAATGACAAGCCCCGGTGCAACGCCACAAGCCCCAGTCTAGTTAAAAACTTAATAAAAAATGACAAGCCCAGTTTTATGTTTACAGGTAAGCCAAGTCAAATGCAGTGAACCTAACCTGAGAAGTCTCTTTTATCGTCCTCATCAAACTTAGCTCATCAAAGCCACCACAAATCCACCACAGGATGTCCTCCACGGAGCTGTGAAGACGACGGCCGACTCCAACAGCGACGGTAGGCTCACAGCTCACCCCGGCCTCTGTCGGAACGGAGCCGTGCACAGCGTGCACGAGCAACGGATCACCGCTGCATGAGGTGTTGATGTGCTGCGCTGCAGTGTTCCGAAGTGAGGTGTTGCTGGCAACCCCATAAGTCTGGCACAAGAAGGAGCATCCCAAGCAAAGGCTCTAAGAAATCTCATTTGTGCTTTTCAAGCCTTAAGCCTCTTGTCTCTAATCTATCCCACTCGATGTGGAGGTGTGCAGCAGCTCTGTGAAACACGCTTTCCTTTCATAGCAGTGATTGCATATTGTTCTTGCCAAAAGGCCGGAAAAAGTGTTTGGTGAGATTTTGCGCCCCCCCCCACCCCCCAAACAGCAAAGCTGTTGACAAAGCTGATTAAGGAAGGGGTAGGGGTAGGGGAGCGACGAAGAACTGTATGGCTTCTGTTGGCTTTATATGTATGCAACATAACACTTTTGTGCCCGAGGTTGGTGTCTGGCATAAAGGTATTTTAAGTGACAAAAGAGGACGGGTGACTCAGTGTGTGTGATTATGTTTTTCTGCTCTCCCTGTGGGCTGCTCCAACACACCGCCAGAAATTCATTACAGTTGTTTGCCTTTTTATTCCTCTTAGTCAATGTAAAAAAAACAGCAGTCATGCAAGTTGGTGTTGTAAACGCCAGTTTTATCTTGCATTAGCCTATCCTTCCTTTAATTTAGCTGAATGAATGCATATTACTCTATCACATGTACAGTGTGTATAGATACAGCGGATGTTTGAATTACTTTAAATATCTGAACCTATTGTACCATTGGAAAAATAGATCGATTTAATTTCAATCTTGGCCTGAATATTTAACCAGAACGAGAAATAAAAAAAACGGGTCATTAAGAATTTTGAATCATCACCTTGAGTCATATGAAAACCGAAGTACAATCATAATGAACTAGCTACATCTCATTCTGCTTCAACCACATATTAAATTAAACCAGCTCTACCCAGATGAGAGGCAAACACTCTGGTAATATGTTTGACCTAACAAATGAGAGTCATTGAATGATTTTTTTTGTTAAAACTCATTATTTTCGTCTTCTTCCGTTCGTCTTCCCAATCCAAAGCCCAGCGTGCGGTGTGTTAGCTTATTAGCTGAGGAAGTAGCCAGTCTCTCCTGACCCTTGATGAAGTCCCGCTCTAATGAAGAGATCCATCCACCTGTCTTCCTCCCCTGATTACATTCAAGGGGTTAATCTGAGTGCGTGAAGCACCCCCAACCTCATTAGTTGCCTAATAGTGTTAATACTTATTAAATATGCCACATTTCCTCATCACAGCTTGATCGCTTGGAGGCCCACGGGCCAGATCGCCTACGTCCGAGGTGGAAGCCCCTGCACTGTAACTGACATTCATGTTGTCTGTTAGAGGGATGAACCTCGCAGCTTGACATCTCTCAGTGAAACATTAGTGTTGTTAAATCAGATCATGTCTATGATATCCGTACATCGTGGCAAATTGCCTTGCTGTGTCCAGTACCGCTAAACAGAAAAGGGCTTTTAGTTGGTGGCGTTGGAGTAAAGCTGCCTGAGCTTTACTCTGAGGGTCAATGGAGAGAGTGTTGGACTTCAAATCCCGAGACTCACCAGTGACAGCGTGGAAGGCGTAAGAAGTATGGCACAGTTGGACACACAATAAGGCTGGTCTAGTATTGGTAATGATGTTTGACCCCCAACTGAAAGGTTCTGGGTTTGATTCCCAATATTCACATTTTTAACCGTAGGTGTCTAAGAGTAAGATCACTTATCCCCTATCGGCTCCAGTGCTGCTTAACGACATGTAACTGGAATCAATGAAGTCCATTTGGACATCTGTTAAATGTCTGGTAAATTGGTTCATCAACAAAGGCCATGTTTTTCAGATACATTTCCTCAAGGTGGATGTCACAGCAAATGATCTGTGAGCCCCACTGGCAACAGCCAATAAGTTTTGAGTAGGATAGTGCTGCTCATGTTTTTGATGAATGGTGGTAATAACAGGGGCCACTTCGAAAATCACAATCATTATCTTGGCACTGATCCACAAATACAGTGGCATGATTGGTCAAGCATCCGGGAAAAGACTGATTTAATGTATCGTAAATTTCAATCACTCGTCCAAAGTGACTTACAGTACATGTAAGGCTGATTATGATTCACCTCAGATAATCTGTACCAGAGGAATATTTTTGTGGAGTACTCGGATCAAGCTGCAGCTTTTACATGTAAAACAAGTCGAACTACAAAAGAACAGCAACAACACTGGCAACAGGCAAGGCCGTATCCAGGGAGGCACTATCCCCCAAGAAACATTCAAATTATTTCCTTTGTTTCGAAAATATAAAAAGATTCAAACTCATGGGGTGAGCTTTTTGTTTTATTTTATTATGCCTAATCATGGATTGTATTGAATTGCCAGTTTCTTATTTACAGTTTCATTGTACGAAATGGCAGAGATTATGGATAATGTGTTCACGGTTTAGCAAATTGTTGTTTTTATTTCCACATTAACACAACTTTAGTGGGCAGCAGGAGCGTCTCCTGTGTTCTGCCCTCATTATCTCCTGTGGTCCTATCTCCACCCCACCAGCCCTACCTGATCCCCGGGGCATGTCATGTTGTACTTGTTAAATCTGAGAGTAATTATGACAAAAGGAAATATAACGCTCTGAAACCGACTTTCTTATGAACTTTTATTTTATTTAGTGTGAGAATCTATGCACCAACAGCTAAATGTATCTCAGTCTTTTTTTGTCTATTACGCCTCCTTACTTATTCACATTGTCTGTGAGTCTCTTTTCTCTTTACTAAACCTCTCCAGGCCTCCACCTCTCTCTTCTCATGTCTCTCATCTCCCCTCGTCACCTGGTAACAGAAATACAAAGTTTGTCTTTGTTTATCTAAATATTTCCCAGGCACACTCACGCCCACCTGATGCACCTGAAGAAATGAATAGACTTCTCTCAATAGCTTCCCTTGTATGGCTTCAGAAGTTTTATAACGTTAACGTAACAATCAGGAATTGTCAGTGTATCAGCGCATTGTTTATCATTCTGCTCCTTAATGATAACGTGTCTCTATAAATCAATTTTCTCTCTTGTCATCTCTGGCCTGATTCTCTCTTTGCCCTTGGCTATCTTCTCCCCTGCCCTCCAGTCATCTTTCTCCTCTCCTCTCCTTTGCTCCTCTCTTCTCTCCAGGTCGCTCCTCCTCTGCTCTGTTCGTGTGTTCTCCTCTCTAGGCATCTCTTTTCCTCTCCCCTGGTCTCACGCCGTCTCTTCTCCTGTCCTTTCTTCAAAACTCTTCTCCAGTTCTCGCCTCCACCTCCCTGCACTCCAGTACTCTTCTCATCTCCTCTCCTTTCCTCGACTCTCATGTCCTTTCCAGATCTCTCCTCTGCTCCCAACTTACTTTTCTTCCTTTCTAAATAACTGAGAAGTGGTTAGTGTTGCGGCTATACTTCGGCTTCCGGCTACTTTTACATACCGTCTTGAAAGAACTTTGAATGCTCTATTCATTTCATGTTGTTCCCTATAGTAAAAGAGTTCCATGACAACCATTGGTCACCTTTGGGGAGCTGGGGTCCAATAAGCTCCAAGGCTTTACATGGCTGACCTCAGCAACACTGGTTCTGGTTACACTGGCCTCGTCGTCTCAACAGCAGCATGGAGCTCTCTGGTCATGAAAGAGGAACTGTAATGCGTCATTCGAACACACCGACCCTGTACCTGTTTATGGTCTATGAGAGCCAGGGAAAGAGCTGAACAAACAAACAAAAAAGGTTTTTTGTCCCTTTTCAATGGATCAAAGTAAGGATAGCCCTTGATTAAATACAATACAATTAAATAAATATGTTCATGGTTTTTGTATAAAGTTCGAACATTTGAAAGAAAAAATGTAAACTGTACAAAATTACAGTTATTTGTATTTTGGCGCTGACCCTACGTTGAAAATAGTTCTCAATCTCTACATTACATGGAGTTTCAGAACTTGTTTTGCATTCACCAAGCGTTTTGACTTTCTTCTAATGGCATTACTGGCAATCACCCAACATGACTTTAAAACATGTGATGGATACCAAGTTTCTTGACTCACAAAATCGAGCAATGAAGAGCCCAATTAGAAATAACACCTTTTGCTCTGCATTTTGATTAACTCTATGTTTACCAATTATGTATCACATAAGTCAACAGAGGCTGTTTCCTATTCACTGACAAAATTTGAATACATTTTTTATTAATTGTATACATTTCCATTACTCTATCAGGCCATTTGAAACGTGGTGCGTAGAGGTGGTGATGGATCAAACAACCAGTCCACATGTCAAACCGAAGAGCGTTCGTACGGATTACACACCATAAGCCCAGCGCAAACTTTTCCGCGGCAGGGATCTCCGCTGTCTGTTTCCATCAGCGTGCTGGAAGAAACACGATGCCACGAGCAGATTTGGCAGGCCACAGCAGAGAGGAGCACTGCCACCAAGGTTAATTGGCGGAGGGAATAATTGGCCACCGCGCTCAATTTGTCTGACAGGATCACGGGCAGGAATTGAAAACCAATCTCACTGTCGGTTCAGTCGCTGCCTTCAACGCACGCCATCCCTCCCTCTCTCCCCCTCTCTCTTCTCTCCGCCACAGCCATCTTTATCTGATGCTCTCTGGTGGAACATGCGCCCGCGCCCTGCGACGGCGCCTGCTATCGCTAGCTGCTACGGATGGCTGTGCTGCTAGCATGCCTATTTGTTAGTGTGAGTGTTGCTTAGCTGATGCCGCAGGGAAAAATGAAAAAGGTCTTGGTTCAGTGCATTTTAAACCCATAACTCTCCATTTCTTCAGCATGTCAACACAAAAAATAAAAATGGAAACACACCAACTCCCCTAGGAAACACAAGAGTCTAATACCTGATTTACAGTTCATGGCGAGGGGACATCAACAGGCAGAAACCACTCAGCTTCACATCAGGGCTCTGCCATAGCATTTTCCCCTAGCTCAATTAGCCTCTCCACACTCACATCTTTACTATTTTATTGAGCAAAAAATGAACCATATATAAATTCAAGACGACCAATTAAAGGTAAACAGTTGTATTATTTATTGAAATAGAAAATGGCCTGAGTCACATTCAGATGTGCAAACTCATCACCTTGGGCAAAATGCAGTTTTTAACTTGTGGAGTTAAAAGTAATGAATGAGTATTAGCAATTGAGAGGCCGAGTAGGCAGATCATGACTTCGCCCTCTGTCTGCTAAACTCTGCTTCTGCTCGTCTCATGCCACTCGATTGATGCACAAACTGCTAGCTCCACTTCCAGGCAGCGTGGCGAACATGCAGTTATGTTGGCGATAAGGTTAACTTGTCAAATTAAAGAGCCAGTTAATCGACCTTTTTAGCTGGAATCCGAACTCGATGCTACACGATACTGCAGGTGTCTGGGAAGCCTGTCCCTCTCTTGGGCGTGGTCTTTAAATACATGGCTGTTCAGAGGGAGCTTCACCATCCACCCACAGAGTAGTGTTAGGGTTAGGGTTAGGGGTTAGGGTTAGTTAAGAAAAACTAAATGTTCTCTTGGTCAACCGCTGGCTAGACAGAGCTCCACACATCTACACACATTACCCTTGGGTCATGAAAAGTGTTTTGGGGAGAATGGAAATACCATAGGATTTTATATATTTTTTTCTCTAAATTGGGGACTTATTTGAGTCAGGGGGTTAAGAAGGCAGATATTTCAAATGAGCATCATTTAAGACAAATTACCTGAACTGTTTTAGTAAGCTATTGTGCTCCTCCATTGACTTGCATGGCAGACAAAAGAGTTTGTATCTGATCCGTGCGTTTTGCGTGCAGGGACCAGCCCTGCACACAGTGTCACTGCTAGTTGTTATGAACAATGTTAAACAAGTCTGTGTTCTTCTCACTAAAATTAACTCAGTTTTGATATAAGGAGTATTAATTATTCAATTGAAATTTTTGATTGTTATCAGTGTGTTTAATGGTGTACTTATAGTTAACTTAATTAGCTGTCGATATTGCTTACACCTTTGTTTTTATGTGTCACTTTAAAAGAGTTTGTATAGAAAGAAATAGCAGATGCCTGGGCTACTTTTTTTTTTTCTGGTAAAAAAAACCTCTGAAGATTAAAATACTAATTGGCTAGAAATCATTTCCTGAGCGGATTGCTGATATCTGATTGTTATTATCCACAATGAGAGTCCCAAACCCCCCGCTGTGGTCGATCCATACTCTTCTTCAAACGCACAAATGACAGATTTCCTCAGTGACGCCTTGAGACCCAGTGTAATCACACTGTCATGAAGCGCCAGTTTGGGCCGTCCATGGCCCTCGACGCCACTTCGGTGTTCAAACGTTGGGTTTCCATGGTTACTATACAACCTAACAAAAGACCTGGGACAAGTATTCTTTTATCGCGTGTCATTCTAGAAGTTTCCCAGGAACTCAAGTACCAAATGATGTAGAAGCCCAATGTAGCCTTCAGAGAGGGTGTGTGTCTACAATTATGTCCTTCAACTCAGCACAAGGGACTGTGGATAGTGCCGTCACCTTTTGTACAAGAGTTCATGTAAAGGTTAGGAGAAGTTCTTGAGGGCCCATTGCCGCTCTGATGGATTACCCTGTATTTAAACCATAGGCGTCGATTAGGGG
>OOFH01111658.1:0-13874 GCA_900323355.1 Merlangius merlangus
CAGTTTATTACTAATTGAGTTCAAGCTGAAACATGTCATCATCATTTTGGGTTAACAGTTTTCCCGCTCCATATTTGTAACTTCTCACCACCAGGCGGTTAGTGTTGCTCCAACAGATATTAAGACATCTCCGGTGCCCTGCTAGCCTGGATATTAACAAGCTATTTATCCCCTCATCACACTTGGCAATAAGCTGATTGTTGTCACTCCTGTCCATCAAGCGAGCGAACAAGACTAATCATACATAAGCCCCCTCTGTCCTAAATATGCAAATAAGCAAATCCTTTGATACGGTCAGGCCAGAACTCATTTCTAACTAACAATACCCCCACCCTCCTGGGGATGCATGTCAATCTACTTCCTGCCAGTTTGTGCGACATTATATGACATACTACGACGGTTCTTCATTTTGCCCGCGTGAGCTGGAGATACAGTAACACTGCACTGCGGGGTCCGGAAAACCTACAGAATAACTCTAGCTTTGATACCGATCTCTATTTCAGACGTGTACGAATGTGTGTGGATGATGGCTGGTTTAAGACCGAGTCAGGCTCGGTCTTAAACCAGGTGAGGCTTCTTAAACCAGCCCTCATTCACACACACACTCCCACATCTAACGCAGCGCAGCAATAGAAACAGGCCACCTAATATTCTTGTCTCTTTTACAATCTCATCACCATGTCCGACGGTAATATCTAATAAGTGACACGCGCCCGTTTCCGCGCGCACTCCCGTAGCCCGCCGTCATGGCAGCGTACCATCACGCATTTCCCCTGTGTGCATTTTAGTCCCCCCTAATTTAAGTGTTCCCTTTGGAACAATTATGTCATTCTGTTTAACTCCCGACGCCGGGTAATTTACTTTTCCTCATAAATAGGACACTATCCCTCCTTTAATGACACAAAGCCCTGCAGTCAGGCCTCCGTCACAGACGCCGGAGCAGCTGTTTACTCACACACAGTTTGGCCTTGTTCACAAACAAAAGGATGGCACTAAAGGCGCATGGATTTAAATGTGTTTTTTGTTTTTTTTCACAGTCAAATTCATCATGTGCTCGTCGGTTTCCCCGATGAAGACAACGATGCAATGTAAAGAACGCCCGCGAACACAGGATCCCTGTGAGCCTCGTTAGGGACATAACCAGGCTCAGTGTTTTTCATTTTCAGACTCCTTCACTCAAGAATAATTTGGGGCGTTTTGCAGACTTTTACACAAATCCCTTATTTCATTTCATTCAACCCTAGGCTCCTCAGCTAAAACCCATCTCCAAGCCCCGAGAGGAGTATGGGAAGGAGGTCATATTTTCTATAATACCTTTTATTTTCCATCCGCTCAGTGTACCCCTTATTCTCTTCTCATTATGTGCATTAAATAGAAAGTCAAGACGTCTTTAGTTGGCTAGAAATACGGCTAGTCCGTCAATTTGTCATGTATGGGTTATTGTGGTCAGATATTGTTGATTTACCAGTGTCAGACCTCACTGTAAAGGCCACCTTCAGTTGAACCAACAGCCCTTTGCATTGTATAATCTAAACTACCACTCTATGTATTTCTGCATGCAGACGGATGCGTGTATATACAAGCTTGTCTGGTTATGTAAACAAAACTCAGCCGACACTCTTGTAAGTACACAACGCATGCTTCAGGCAGGACTGCGCCATCATTACATCCCACATCACAAGAATAATGGATTATTGGCTAACATGAGGCTCCATAAGATACTTTAGTCTAATAAGATTCCAGGGCTGCATCTAAATAAAGTCGGCCTATAAATAGCTCTGTAATGCATTCTAATGGATGCTTCCAAATATCAGCGGGGGATTTAGCATTCGGCAATACCGGAATGCAGCGGTCTGCGTTGGTTGGTCAGTGACATACAAGAGTAACAAGCCAGATGAATGTGTGTGCTCGTCCAGACGAATCAGAAGCCGGATCCTTTATCTGAGTTTCTGTACAGGCGGGGCGTCTGGGGCACAAAGTCCAACATTCACACACACGACCCAGTCCTGAGGTTTCTGCATGCCGGTTAAAGGGATTCTCATTGATCAGCAAATATCCTCTGTTCCAAGGCCTTTCAGGTCTGCTCAGCGTTCAATACTCGCCCTGTTCATCCTCCATCCGTACTTGTGCCAGCTAGTTTTGGCCTGACAAGAAAAAGGGAGTGGTGAACGAATAGGGCGGGGTGGTGTATTAATACTGGTTTCTCAATAATGTCGGCTTTTACAAACATGTTTGAGTCAATGATGTATTAACGTGTTCTCGAAGCCATGTGACGCATTGCAACGAAGTTTGGAAATATAGCAACTCCTCCTGATTGGGTGGGTCGCTCCCTCATGAATATGAACCTTGTTTTATTCTTTATTGAAGCAAATCCACCAGCAGTTATGGTGGAAACGTTGCTCCTTGTTTTTTTGAGCTTATTGCCCTCATTGTAGCCATAGTTGGTGTTGACAGTTTAAACATAAAACTGGTTAAAAACAATGGTGACAATGTTTTATACACACGGGTTAACGACAGTCAACAGTCATTACAATTTAAGAGAATCTTCTATCAACAGACCCGCACCAATCTCCTGGGATTGGCGGTTTATTTAGGTTTTATTTAGCCACACAGGCCGGCAGGTATGTCTGGATGCATTGGGATGCTACAGCAGGAGAGCGGTGGAGGAAAGCTGTTCTGCGCGCACCTCGGGAGCCTATGCTAAGCCAGAGATCTTGCGGTGTATGCAGATAGTCTAAGAAAAGCAGTCACTAGGCTTCAGCACTGCAAAGTGTGGGTCACAATAAAAGGGGCTGAAAGAGAAGAGCTCACAAGATATAATAGTAGGAAGTACACTAGATAATCACAGTAGTACGACATAATTACACAGCCCATTAAAATCACAGCAGACTCGTCTTGAGCCGTGACACAGCAGTGGCGTTTCCATGGTTCAAAATAATAGAATGATATTTCCACTGTGGTTAAGGGGGGAGAGGGCACCCAGCGGCCATCATGTGTGCTGGTCACAAGATACCAGTTACCATGCAGGACCATGTGCACCGAATCAGGCCCGGGGAGGAATGTTGTCGGTAATTGGTGAATCAGCGAAGCCTCCGCCTGCCGGCCACTCCACCCACTGCTGCTAGCTGTTTACAGGCCGCCCGGGATGAGCCAATGGACTCCCGGTATGCAGCCAAACACAAACACTGCAGTTTCTTGGTGTGTGTGTGTGTGTGTGCTCAAGTGGGAGTGAGCGCTAGGCATACAGATGTGACGATATGGGCCCCATCTGACATGGCGTGTGCATCATTGTAGTTACGCGAGGCTCATGCATTGATCATCAAGGTCTGTCGAGGCGGAGAGAGTGGCTCGAGAATTATAGCGCTATCCCGGTTCTATCGCAGAGCAATTACCGTCTCTCTTACCGCCTCTGCGGGCCTTGTACGGCAGGTACCAGTCTCCCGGAGCGAGGAGAATAACATGACAGGAACACCAACAACAAAGACAGGGGGAATAAATCGCTTTTTGACAAGGCAATATCCAAAACACGCAGCTGCAACGGATATTGCTCCTCCAAAGCATGCTTAGAAGCCCTGCACTCCCCCTCTCCCTGAAACCCACATTTGAAGCCGACCAGCCCAGGCTTTCTTTCGGGGGATCCGAAGGCCCTGGGAGGGAGGTGAAGGTCTAGCGATGGCGTTTGCCCCGCGTGGGGGAAGGAGACGGGCTGACAGCGCTCTGACGGGGCCGGAGAGAGACGGCCACATTCGAAATGCCCTCTCAGACAACAAGCTATTCATCGGGGGAGAGAGCTGTGACAGCATCACATGACTGCAGCAAATGCAGATTTGCCATCCAATCTCTTTCATTGCTGCCCTGTGAATCCAGGCCCAATATAGTTGTTGTTATTCTCAACCTTTCCCTCCACAAATAAGCTACCGAATGAACACCGCAATTCATACTCGGGCTTGATGAGTTGAGCGACGGCCTCGTATTACCCGAGTGCGGTGACATAACGTTCTTGGCGATGCAGTGTGAATTTCACCATCCGTGGCGTGGGTTTATGCTTGTGAGCGTTTTAATCCTGTTTGTCACGGGTGGTGGTGGGTGCCCACCATGCATTATTTTAAAAGCAAAATACGACAAAGCCAATAAGCAAATCAGGGCTAACACCCAAATGAGCGCAGAATAGACGCGTGAGGAATACGCTTAGCACAGCTGTTTAAAAAGAGCGCCCCTTCCCCCGGAGAGGAGAACACACACTCGGAGGCATGACTCTGGTCACATTGTACAGGAAAACACATGAGCCGTGTGTGTTGTGGACCCATGTGGACCCATGGGGAAGAGTGAGTCAATAACAGCCCTGTTAGGGGGAAGCGGTGGCAACCGTGTGACACTGGCCCAGACCCACGGTGTGTCTGATAATCAGGTGTCAGTGTGGGCGCGGACTCCTTTCACTTCTCCCATGAGGTGAGCCAGGGGTCCACCACCGGGGGCCTCTGAGCTGAGGTCCGTCAGGCACACCCGGAGCAGACCCGACGCCGTCGTTCTGAGGTCTGATCAAGGTGTCTGATTCAGGGGAGGATGTTTTACACTAAGTGATGGCGAATCTAAATGCAAATTAGCCAGAGGGTGACGCTATGTTGCTATGCTAGGTGAGGAGACGCTGCGGTGAGGAACAGCTGTGGCCATTTGTCAAAAAAGCTGTCGAACTAACGGAATAAATGTGATGTAACTCGACTGAGCAAGTGCTGCATTTCGACCCTAATGCGGCTTTTACCAACCAAAAAAACACTCCATAATAACAACATAGGCCTAGTTTTAAAATGATATAACTCTAAGGGTTGATAAATGATTGCTCGGTTAGTGTTATGCTTTGTTAATTTCGTGCGAGTGCAGAAATAGTGAGTAAAATCCCTTACCTTCAGAGAGTCAAAGCAGGCAATAACTCTCCCATTTTCCACTTGGCAGCTCTTTGGTGGATGTGCAAATTTGCATTCCTCGTCACTACGTGAACAAGTTCCTCTCTGGAACTGCCGGCACACTTCCAGAGTTAGCCATTTTGTGTCCCTTATCGAGGACATATTCAAAGCCATGGCCAGATATCGGGGTTAGCTTTTTGGAGGCGTTAAAACCTGACGTCACACGTGCTGAGAAATAAAACAATCTACCTATGCGGAGATGTCCCTCATTGTTAAAAAGAAAATAAATTGAAACAAAATGCGTTGTCGTCCATAAGCCGATCGAGTATCAAGGCAAAAAAAAAAGTTAACAGCCATACAAGGAAGAACCAAGGTAGGTGGTTCTACAATACATTCAAATGTGAAGTCCTCTACATCGCCTGGTCAAAGGACAGGCAACGAGACCTCATGGCAACATCTGCAGAAACCCGTCCGGTTGTAAAAGTTTCCTCCCTCTCCTCGAAAAACCTAACGCGCAAATCTGTGAATCTATTGGCCAGTGAATCAGGCGGTTTGCAGGTGAGGTACAGCGGAGCAGGAAGCCTTGAAGGGGGTACAGGTGTTCAACACGGTACGGCTTCAAGTAGGGGAGGTCTTGTCGAAGGCACTTTCTGTTGATCTGAAAAAGAAAGATAGAAACATAATTGTTAGTTCCCCATAATTACCTTACTTCCATAATGTATACAGTACGTGCTATAAGGACAATGAATGCATCGTGCAAAACTAGTGGGTACTAAATTTAGTACATTGTTAAAGTCAAGCGTGATTCACACTTCAACATTACTTTTGACAGAACCATGGGGCTCCCTCAGGTCAGGGTGACCGGAGGTCTGCTACTCATCGTTTCCTCCCCTCTACAACTTCCTTCTACGTCTCTGTGTTTGACGGTTTAATAAGGTTACACCGAGATCAGGTAAAGCAGTACACCCTGAACAGAGCCTGCGCCACATTGGCTACCATGTGGCCCCAGCCACATCTAGACGGGCCTGCGTGTAACACTGCTCTGTGGGCCAGACAAGGGGCTCGGGGCTGGTAGGGGCTACAGCAGTGGGTCTGGGTATAACAGGAAGCAAAGAACAATGTCATCAAAGAGCCAATCAGGCAACCGATGATCCGTTTATTGTAAAGAGTTTCGGAAGGGAAGTGTTTGCAGGATAAGCCCAATGGCCTTTACGCTACAAAAGGTGCATGGTCGAAATGACTCCGTTGTCAGTTCAAAAGCCAATCTAAATTCGCCTCTAGTCGCATTCACTGCTTTTCGTCAAAGAAACATGTGAGCCTCTTCATGGCTGTGAACCGGCCACGTCGGCCCCGCCGCCACCATACAGGGTTTGATTGGGTAGTTGATTAGCCTACATTTCGCTCTGGAACATCTCTGATGGACTCAATTTAACTGGGTCACCTTTACTGTGCCACGGCAGAGGAACACACTCGTGACATGCTTCTCATTTCGGATTGAATCTCAGCATGGCACGAAAACGGGAGAATACATTGTATAAACGCATTCTTTAAGAGTAAGATTGTATTAAATATTCAAACAGAACCACCATGTTGGTATTTAAACATGTCAGACGACACAAGAAGCCACCCCGTACACACGCATAGTAAAGGGCTCTAATGTGCGCTATCTCACGTGGATAACGTATGCAATAGAAAGATCCTGTCAATACCACATGTTGACTCCACAAGCTCAGCCCCTGCTTAATGGTTAAGCGACCGGTATCTACCGAGTCTATATAGCCCAGGCCTACCAAACAAGGGAATCACTGCTACGAGTATGGACTCGGGTGACCTGGGAACAGGACACACACACTTAGTATTGGAACACACAGGAAGTCGCGGCGCAAGCAGAAAGAAAAAAAAAAAAAAAAAGAGTTCACTTCTCCAAAATGAGAGCGTTCATACAAAAGCAGAACTCTTTAACTTAGGACCTTCAGCAACTCGAACCCTGCTTCCACCCCCCCCTCCACTTAACATACGTCCAGAGCCATAACCTCCTCTCAGCTTTTAAGGCATGGTATTTAAAAGCATTATAAAGCAAATTCCTTTGGGCACAAGTCAGGAAACGGAGCAAGGGAAACTACCCACTCAAACGCTGCACGTTCCTCTGGAATCTCAGCCAACGTGTTGTGGGTAGTTACCCAGTCCCTTCCCAGCGCGCCGTTGATCCAAACAAGAGCATATTTACCTTATTCCCACTGCCCCCACAACGGCTTAGTTCCACGGACCGTAAAGGAAAAGTAGCGTCTGCTCAACTGTCTCGCAGAAACCATAGGCAGAAACATTTCCAGCCGGCCCCTTCCTGCCTGTCTGCCCGCCTCCCTTAAGGCCCTCCCACGTCTGGAGCCGGCCAATAGGAAATCAGAGGCAGACACTGCAAATCTGGGAGACCATTCCACACTGACAAGTCTTTCAGCAGCCTGTCCTAACTGAACCTTAACGTGTAAGGTCTTTTGAGTATAGGCTTAGTGGAACGTGAAGCGCTATCATTACAATCATACTTAATGATCGCACCTCGGTTTGAACAAATGTGTTGGTTTGAGCAAATATATAATTAGCCTTTACACATCCCAACAAGAATCTGAAAGTAAGTAATATGATCTGTACCTACTTAGGGGGCGTATCAGTTACCTTTCACTTTTTGGGTTCGGCTGAATTCAATTTTCCATTAAGCTGTTAACTGAATTGACATCTGAATTCAACAGACTCCAGGTCTCCTTGTCTGACGGCCAGTTTAGCTCAGTTTTCGTTATCCGTTGGAGATTGCATATTAAATCCAACCTTCTGCTTGCTGGTCACTCTTTTAAAGAGATAAGGAATTATGTCAGGTGTAGTTGGGATTATCCGATGATCTAATAATGTTTAAGTGTGCATCCCTTTAGAGCAGACATACATCAGTAACGGTGGAATATTCTAGACTCAGACCTTGATAAAGAAGCAGATGAATTAGAATGATGTGGTGAACATGAAAAGCTGATGTTTCTTATGCACGTTTTCTTATTGGATCAGAGTCTATTTATTAGTACAAATCAGAATGTAGTCCTTTTACAATAAGATACAACTATTGCACCACTTTCACAACCCAATCATGAATGCTCTGGCATGCCCTACATATGTTCCCGCACGGATGACACATCTGTGTAATTGATTTTTTTCTAGGTCAATTTCCTGTCAACATTTATTTCCCTATTATTATCGTCGTATAGCAGCAGTTCGGCTGCGGAATATGTGTTTACTTAGTTGAGCCGTGTCCCCATGTGGCCTGGCCTTTCTTAAAACAGATAACACATTATCAGACCACCAGTGTGCAGACCAAACCGAACTTGTGACCGCAGCAGAACCAGCCCATGCATCGTGTCTAACATCATGTCTAACATCGTGTCTAACATCAGGTCTAACTCCCTCCAGCCGAGGCCAGCGCTGCGTTTCCCAACAGCCATGACAACACAAAATCGGACCAGCAGGCCTTTTTTTAAAAAAAAAACCTCCAGAAACGCGAAAGCTAGCTCTGCAAAGACCATGAACCAGCACAGTGACACCACGTAGCATGTAGCCCCAGCGGCTCGTCCGGGGCTCGCCTCGGAAGAGGTCCGCTTAGCCGTATTAGCTCCAGGGTGACATGTCGTGGAGGACAGCCATCAGTCGTGAGGGGCAGAATTAATGGCTGTTGGGAAAAGCTGTGGAAATACACTGTCATCCGCACATCCCACCGCACATAACCACGGCTGGCTAGGTGGCGGACAGAGCATGCTAGCAGCACCGGGGCAGCACAACTGCTTACCTCATCATCATCACCACGACCGCGGAGAAGAGAAACCGCTCCCCGGGCTACAGCAGTCACGCACCGGCCAGGAGGACACCGACACACGGACCGGTAGCACCATGGAGTCTGGGGGGGAAACGAGACGTCAAGTGGGTGGGTGGACGGGCTCGGATCAACGGTCCATCTCAGCCGGGAACTGTTTTCTCAACACGTCGACCGCAGTAACATTAGCGCGTCGGACGGCGAAGGAGAAGCGGGGCCCGGGCGGACGAACTCGGTTCGTACTTTGTGGCACTGCACAGATTTAAGCAACAAGCTTCTGACAGCTTACTGTACGGCCGCCAGTGGGAGCCGACGAGGGGTGTCGGCGTGTACGATATAAAATGTACTCAAGTGTAGCGTTTGAAATATGAGGCTGGACCTCGATGCGGGGAATATTAAACGTTGTGTGGATATTTTAAGCTTGATTGTTGTCGAAGTTTAATGTTTAGGGCTTGACAAAGGCGCGTCGGTAAACAGAAGCCACGTATCCCCCCTATAACGGGACATGGTACGTTCCGAGAGAATGCCTGGAGGCTCGAGGAAGGCAAGGTTTTGCTTGTTACCAGGGAAACAGCAGTGAAAGGTTTCCCCCCTGCGTTAGTGTGTTTAACAGATGTCAATATGTTCATAACGAGCCGTCGAGTGTTAAATAAGGCGAATAATAAAGGTATTTATACTGAGAGACAGTCGGGAATAAATACTAAATAATATCATGTTTATGTATTTGTAACATGCAAAGCATCCTGCTCATGTTTTTATCATTCGTTTCTTTATTATTTTAAAGGCTCAGGTTAAAGGTCACATAAACGAGGATAGATGCTGGCACATGCAAATAAAGTATAAAACAAATAAATAGAACATAAAATAAAATAATTGGAATACAGGATTGTAAACTCAAAATTAAGAGGCAGGTTAATCAAATTATTTTGATTAAATGACATTATTAATTGTTAAATGACAATAAATAACTCATTGTGAGCTGTGCTTTCATTTGACTTTCATTGATAACAGTTATTCATGATTCATTTCCCCAAATAAGAAGCAGAAAGAGGGAGATAGTTGAAAAGGTGACTGAGTACATAGAGGTACAATGTGAATATCCCCGGGTTGTGTTCCTATAAATGTTATGCTGTATTTGAGACATAATCGGACAGGTGGTCATCCTCTAACAAATGTAACACACATCCAGATGTCTGTTCAAATTAGGATCTGAACCATGCAATACGTTGGTGTCTATTGTATTTTTACAAAAGGAGACGTTAAACAAACCATGACAGAGATCGACAGTATAAAGATTGGAGTGAGTTTGAATTAAAGAACTACGTGCAGGTTAACGGGAAGTTTTGATTAATGGGTACATAAAGCACTCAAAACATGTGTATCATTTATAAAATTACTCCAAAATAGTGTTAAAGTCCAGTTTTTGGCGTTTTTGGCAGTAACTGGTGTTTTCTAATGCCATTCGGCGATGACGACACGTTGGGGAGAAGCGGAAGGTAGCCTCAGCCTAGTACTAGAACTATGGCGTCTAAGAGGTGGCAAGAACCACAAATAACATGTATGATGGCCCACAGCAGTATGATTTCGAACCTGTCAGACGTGAGAGGGCGAATGAGGAATTGTAGAGAACTGATGGCGGTCAAAGCCAATTAAATGCATGGTCAGAGGAGAATGAGAGGTGCTATCATTTAGCAACGAAGCAACGAGCACTGGAGCTAGTCAATGAACAGCAGTGCATACAATAACGACATTTATTTATTTTTACTGTCAGTGAATAGCACAGAGTGAAAGTCAACGCTTTCTTTATATCTAGTGACAGCGATTATGTCGTAAATACCGGTAAACTTATGCTGCGTTCGAGTATTCTCTGTGAGCCGACTCGGATCTCGGATGGACGCCACGCCCACATTTAAATCGTTTATTATTTCGCTCGGTCGTTGGAGGAAAACATGGAAGCCACCCGAAAAGCTGTTGTCGCGGTAGCATTGGCAGAGTACCAGGCGCTCCAAAATAGGCAGGCTATAGGCCATAGGCAGAGATACGGACGCAGTAAGGTATTGCAGTAATACGAGTGATTGAAATTGCCATTTAAACCACCAAAGCGGTCCAAGCACAATGAAAACAGTTCATGCTTCAAGTCACACAGGGCGCAGCCATCTTGAATTCTGTCTCGGAATTTTGCTCGGTCACTACTGAGTTCGCCGTCCGAGGAAAAGGGGCGTGTTCATGCGTGTTCCTAGGCAACGTCCTCGGACCTCCGAGACGGATGGATAATAAAACGCAGCATATGTCAGAAGATCTAGAAATGGAAGGCATAATGCTAGCTATGGCCTAACTTAGCCTATCGGACCCGCAATCAGTGCACTTACAAATGAGTGGTATAAGTTTACAGTGTAAACTGAGTCACGTGCCTCAGAGCGAGGACTTACTCAAAACACATCCATTATTACAAGCCTGTATGCCTACTTGCTTTATTTCAGCACACGCTACATTTTAGGTACGCCCATTTTGCGACTTTTACTGTAACTGCGCAGAGAAGACCGGCTTCCGGTTTTCAAATTAAAATGAGTAATAAAAGGCAATTCTGACTGGTTGCGTTATTTATATTGACTTATTTATTTATTATAAGGACTATTCAAAGCTAATAGAAAGAGGTGGGTCTTAATCAGCCTGTTTAGTCGTGTGATCCACCACTGATTGAGTCATAAGGTCACATGACCTGGGCGCTATTGAGAAAAAATGCTGTATTTTTCATAGAAATATTAATATAAATTATGAGGAATATTCACATGACTACACAGAATAATACAGCATTTTAGCTCTATAGTCTCCCAGATTAGCATTCGTTTATACAGATTAGCCCTTAACTTATACCAGAAGCGACCACACAGACCTGTGTGTGATCAGCTTCCTTTGCTGTTGGTCCAGAAGCCCATGATGTGGACAGGTGATGTTAATCCACTCTTCTGATAAGTGCGTGCCAATGACCTTTTCCGAAAGCAGAAGAGTTTTTGTGTCTCTCCAAGTTTCAATCCCCAACAAACAGCCAGGTGTTGCGGGACTTCCATTCTCTCCACCGCTGGCTGGTCCAGTTAGCCGGGAGAGAGAGGCAGGTGGAGTCACCGTCATCAGCGCCCTCTGAGCTGTCGGCTGTTGGCGGGCTCTCACCGGCAGCAGTCCCCGCAAATTTGCGAGTAGGTTTCCCTATTCTATGTCGTATAGGCTTCGCCTTTTAAGGCTATCGCTATTGGGTTATCCCTAGGCGTGAGCCGTAGCTCACGCCTATACTATCTAGAGTTACAATGCGTAACTATCGTTTTCTTTTAGACATGACTGCAAAACATGTAATACGAAATTTCGCGGGTCCAGCGGCTCTCCGATGTCTGATTTTAGGTGACGTTTAAGACATAGCGCCCCCACGCTTCAATGGTGAGGACAATAATTGCATGCAGGCCGGTATCTTTATGAAGATGATGAATCACCCTCATGCGCAAATCATACATTAAAAATAGACACATTTTAAACGTGATTCATGATTTTGCAATACAAAAATAAAAAGGAAATGCATGGGAACAGCATTTTGCCAATATTTTAGAGACCCCCCCCAAAAATTTCACAAATCATGTTTTCAGGGGAGCTCATGTCTCATTAAGGGGGGCTGAGACCCCCCTGGCCCCCCGTAGTTCGCACAAACCGATCGTGGTGTGACATTATTTAACCATCAATCTAACGCAAATACGACAAGACAGATGTAGGCTACGTTGAACACATACACAAAGCACATCGTCCAACCCGGCAGATGCTGACAGAAAGGCCACAGGTGTTCTCTCTCTCTCTCTCTCTCTCTCTCGCACGCCCGTACACAATCACTCCAACTTATCCAACTCCAAGGCTGCTTCACTAAGACCACCACAACTAACCACAAGGCCTTCATAACCATGCAATATGCCGAAGCCGGAAAGGACACACGCACAGTCGCACACACTCATCTTATGCAAAATAATCAATTTTATCATCAAAATTCAGTCACTGCAAAGATCTATCTATCTATCTAGGCCTAGGATCTATCAAGCATGTGTAGTTTTAATGTGATGTAGCCTATTTTGTGTATTTCCAGTCAGACTTGTTGTCTCCCTTGTTCTTAGGCTACACTGTGTGAGCCGAATCACCTAAATTAATTGCCGATTTGTGTAGTTTGGTATTAATAAAGACTTGACTAGGCTATCTATCTAGGCTTTTAATCAACAATTATTCACCGAAGGCGAAGTGAAAAGTGGGGAATAGCCCCCGAGACCAAAGGTTTATTTGTTATCAGCTGACATTTTGCGATGAAAACAATATCGAGAGATATTGAGATGTCAATCATGGGATATTGCCCAATATCCCGAGATAGAGAACCAAACAAATTGCGCCATCTTTGGAGGTTCACGTGTAGCATATACTAACTATAGATAATACCTATGTATTTAGTATCTGTACAACGTGACGTCATACAATGCATTCTGGGGGAAATGAGAATCAATAGCAAACCGCTAAAATAGTACCTACTTTTTCGTATTACATTCTGTTTTGTGATACCTAACAACATTGAATACAATAAATAACAGTTTAAATCTTTATTACCAACAAGCAAATTGCACAAATTCGTTGGAAAATAAACCCTGCTGCAACACGGCCTTTAAGCTATAAAGAGGGCAGTTCTTATTAATAGCCAATAGATGTCAGTATTCCCCTATATATTCCCTGCAAACACGCTGGACAGAAAAACTACAAAACCCCCACCAGACTTCTGTTTCTACTGTCATGCGCAGTGTAAGCTACCCGTCTTTACATAACAATCCAAGCAGAGGGAGCCAAAGGATCATGAATGGCCAGCGATTACAATTATAGGCCTACGATCAGGCCAGACATTAAACAGTATGCTTTCAAAACATATGTCATGGAAATGATGACCATTGAACCAAGTTCATGGCTACACACACGCACATACGCAAGCACACAAACATTCACACACACACACACACACACGCACGCACGCACGCACGCACACACTCACCTTGCACCCTCTGCAGCTTGGTGCGTCCAAAGGCCATGGGCAGGTTAAGTGGTATGAAGTGCTCGTGGTTTCC
>OOFH01111660.1:0-10403 GCA_900323355.1 Merlangius merlangus
AGCGCCGTCACCACCGTCAACGTCAACCTGACGGACGTCAACGACAATGCGCCCACCTTCGGCCGTGACCTCTACACCGCCGTGGTGTCGGAGGACGCCGCCATTGGGGAGTCGGTGGTCAAGGTGCGTCTAAAACACGCGTCGACGGCTGTCGGACTGCGGCCTAACGCCGCGACCTCAAAGCACACGAGTGTACAATACAGCCTGCTTTCGTTTTTTGAGCTGTTTCTTTAACGATGCGAGGCACGATAAAATCATTGCAGGTATCAAGGCCCAGTGCGGCGCTATGATTTGGTGGTAAATAGGGTACTCTGTCCTGGCCGTATACTGGTAAACATAGTGGTGGTCTGTCCGGCCTTTTAAAGGTGATATATTATACCACAAGGTGTGAATGTGAATAGCCGTCACAATCAGTTTTGCAAATCCTCCTCTCCTGATATCACAAGTGGGTGATGAGCAGCGTAGGTTGCAGTCCACTGGGTAGGCTGGTAGAATGATCTATCCAGCACACATCTAGGTGGACACGCCCACTTGTGATGTCAGAAGAGGCAGAACGGCTTGTGACGGCTAATCATGCTCACACCTGGCGATATAATCTGTCCTCTTTATGGTAAGGGACTCTGGTTTGCCCGTACAATTTATGCTGGCGGGACATGTGCCATCCCAGCCACCCACACCCCACCCTATGTCATGCCACTGTACAGGTGCCATGAAGGTAACGCCAAACACTGGTAAACTGGTGACACGTACACCTATGGGTACTTCTTTGACTAAGTCTTGATCAGGCCTCTGCATGGTGATGTATCGTCGTTGTGTTTTGTCCCCAGCTGACAGCGGAGGACGTGGACAGTCCCGTGAACGGGGACATCCTCTACTCCATCGTCAACGGTGACCGGGAGAACCAGTTCTTCATCGATCCGCTCAGCGGCATGATCAAGGTCAACAAGCATCTGGACCGCGAGACGGTGAGGATATAGACCATCTATGGATCCATACAATACACACACACACATATATATATAAACAGACACACATGGATGCAAACCAGTCTTTGACCTTGCCAAGGAGTATGTATCATGCATCTGCACTTGTCCTAAACACAAAGCCATTTGAGAGAATAAGGAAACATACCCCCTCCCCTTCTACAGCAATCAATTTACTTGGCAGGGGTCTGAAATTGTTTGCATCCAACTGAATGCAGCCCGAGAGCCTGTGGTCCAATCCCAGACCATTTTGACCACAGCTTGATCATATGCACCTTCGCTTTCCTGAACACAAACAGAGTTGAGGACAACTGAGCCAACCATCTTTTTACTTTTGGTTTTTTGAACGAAACCCAAACTAAATCCTGTCCAACCGACGACCAATCAGGCCACAGCATTACAACATTTGGTCTGAATCTAGCTTAAAATACCTGAATATTTGATATTAATGTATCAGCATTTGGCTATGCACAATAGCCTTCTAGAGGTTGGTCAGACAAACTTTGTCTAGACTGCGTCAAAATCTGTACAATTACTGATGATCAAAGTAACAAATAACCTGGAGACAATAAATGTCAAGTCAAGTCCAGAAGTAGTCTCCTCTCTTGTGTAGCTTGTGATGTATAATCCCAACAACATAGTTGACATGAGGATCAGTCTCCACCTAAAAGCATCACACTTTATATTACAGTTTTTAAAACAAATTCAATGCCGACAAAAAAGGCGGCTTGTTTGTATGTTTTCATGTGATGGACTGGTAATTTAACCTTCAGGTGGCAGCAACAACGTAAACAATATCAGGTTCTACCTTGAGCGGTTCCCTTAAAGTGTGAGCTGGTCGATAAACCACTGACTGTGCTGTAGCAGCCTGCTAAAAAAAGGCTCATATTTTGATTGCTTTTGGTTATTTTCTTTTTTAGGCAGTTACTGTGTCACCGCAGCATTGCAAAGACCTCTCACAAAGAAAGAAAAAAAATATATGTAGTGTTTTAAGAATTATTACACACGCACACACCATTTGGAGGGTTGAAGGACAACAAAACCAATATCAACGCTACCGCTCCTCTAGATACACATAAATGTACCATAGTCCTGTTTATTCACAATGTGTCGGGCATCGTCAAATGACTTTAATGTATTCCTGCTCCAGGGAGTTTCAAGTGTTCAGATGTGTTCCGATTCCCATTATAAAGAATTCATGAGTGGGCTGCGCTTGGCAAGAGCTGATCTGAGTGTGCTCAGAAAGAGAATGACAGGGTGTGTGTGTGTGTGTGTGTGTGTGTGTGTGTGTGTGTGTGTGTGTGTGTGTGTGTGTGTGTGTGTGTGTGTGTGCGTCCGTAATTTGACGGGATCCGAAGTCCCTAGATCAGCCCTTTGCAGGTATGTGAGTGTGTTTACGGGAGCCTCGCTGTGCTTGAGCAAACAAACCACTCCCTGAGTGACTGCTTCAACGCAACATCGTCATCACAAGAAGAGCTCTGCATGCATGTGTGTCTTCGTGTGTGTTGCTGCGTAAGTGTACACCATTTCCAATACACATCTACCATCTCGTTTCCAATACAGGCTATTCCGATTTCTCCCTCGTCAAAGCAGGGCGGAATTTGTTCACGACTGTAGCTCATATGCTCATAGCTCAAAGGCACCAGCCTGTTGTTTCGCTGCGCTGTTACTGTATTTCCCCACTGTATGCTATGGGCTTTTACTTTGGAGATGGTTGAATGGAAAACCCACAGCACCCTCAGAATAAGGTGAAGACATCTCAGAAAGACGTTACAATCATCCAAGGGGACGATCCCAGTTAATACAGCAGCTGCTCAGGGCTGAGGTATCAAAGGCTTCTCCTGATATCCAAGATTTACTCTGATCCTTGGATGATGTCCAACATCGACCACAATGCACTGCTTTGTATACTAGAAGGGACATTTGTCAACTTTGTGTCCATCGATCGTGGTTGATGAGACAAGATGGGAGGAATTTCCCAATTCAAGGCTGTGTATTATGATGCGAGGAAGACACCTTTAACCTAGATTCTAATGTGGTAGCGGTTCCCAGTAGGTCCTCATTTGTGAAAAGGTCACCATTATTGAGAGAGCATAGGAAGGCAAGTTTGCCATGGAAAATGTTATCAAGGTTTTACACCACGTCCTTGACCAAAAATGCTGTCTGAATGCGAGTTCCTGAATCTTTTTTGCATTTCTGAAACTTTGATTTAAGAAAAAAGATGAATCAGGTCATGTGTCAGCTCGTGCAGGTCATGTTTCCTTGAAATTCGGCAAATCAAGTTTCCTTGGCGATTCCGTAAACAAAAGTTCCCCCCGTCGCCGTTGAACCCAGTTCAGAGCAAAGCCGGAGTGAGCTGGCTCTCGCTGGGAGGCTGTCCCAGTGAGCAACAACATCAGTAAATCCACCGGGCCTTGGAACATTTGATAGGACTGCTTGTGAGCTTCCTCCTCCGCAACCCTCGACACTCCTCAAAGCCTGTTCAATCCGGTAAAGCTGCTCTCCCCTCCATGTCCTCCCCCAGGTCTCGGGCTACACCTTGGCAGTCAGGGCTCTGGACAGTGGCTCTCCCGCCCTGTCCTCCACCGTCACGGTCAACATAGACATCGCCGACATCAACGACAACCCGCCCACCTTCTACCCGGCCAACCTCACCACCGTCATACAGGTAAGATTAGATTACATTAGATTAAACTTTACTGTCACTAGCAGAGTACAAGTACAAATGAAATGCAGTTGATGTCTAACCCGAAGTGCAAAAGAAGCATTTAAATACCAAAGTGCTATTTTAGTACAGTGTAAGGTTATAATTACAGGTTTGTCAGAAGTATAGGAGGATTATGTATCGAGAGTATAATATACATTTATATATCAAAACTATACATATACATACGTAGTATATCTATGTATATTTTGCAGGTTTTGGTCAGGTCATGGACTATATAATAAAAGTTATAAAAGTATAGTGCAGGTTTTTTTTCTTTTTCTTTTTTGTGATAGCCGTGCAAGGGCAATAGGTGATACAGTGCAATAATGAATGTAAGCAGTTATATAGTACAAAGCCGTAAATGTAACCAGCTAAACATTTCAGAGAGTGAGATGCAACAGGTAAGCAGGTAACCATTTAAAAGTCAAGTGCTAGACAGTGCAGTTCAGTGCAGTAATGAGTGTAAACAGTTGTACAGTGCAAGGCAGTAAATGTGAACAGGTTGAACATTGCATAAAGTGAGATGCAACAGGTAAGCAGGTAACCATTTAAAGTCAAGTGCTACACGGGGGGTGGGGGTTTGTTCAACAGTGTTACAGCCTCTGGAAAGAAGCTATACTTGTGCCTGCTGGTGCGGTTTGGGTGGGTGTCATCCTTGACAATGGATTTGGCTTTGTTTAAGCAGTGGTTATGGTATGTGTTGTGGAAGGGGGGGAGTGGGCAGCCAATAGTCCTCTGGGCAGAGTTGACTACTCTTTGCTGTGCCTTGCGGTCAGCAGTGTTGCAGTTGCCGTACCATACAGAGATGCAATTTGTAAGTATGCTCTCAGTGGTACAGCAGTAGAAGTCTGATAGAATCCTAGGACAAAGCTTTGCTTTCTTAAGGGTCCAAAGGAAGTGAAAGCGCTGATGCGCCTTGTTCACCAGACTGGAGGAGTTGAGGGACCAAGAAAGATTTTTTGTGATGTGGACCCCAAGGAACCTGAAGCTAAAAACACGCTCCACGTCAGTGCCTCTGATATGGAAGGGGGTGTGGGCCCTGCTCCTGGTTTTCCTGAAGTCCACATTGATCTCCTTGGTCTTCTTGGTGTTGAGTTCCAGGTTATTGTTTATACACCACGTAGTTAGATGTTGAACCTCATCCCTATATACTGTTTCATCTCTGATCAGGCCCACCACAGTGGTGTCATCTGCAAACAAAGTCGTGGGTGAAGAGAAAGTAGAGCAGAGGGATCAAAACACAACCCTGTGGCACACCAGTGTTCAGGGTGATAGTGGAGGAGGAGAGCCTCCCCATTTTAACAGCCTAGGGTCTGTTAGTAAGGAAGTCCATAATCCAGTTGCATGGTGAGTTGCTGATGCCAAGCTGACTGAGCTTGGAGATCAGCTTGGAGGGGATCACAGTGTTGAATGCGGAACTAAAGTCAATAAACAGCATACTAACATATGTTATCTATGGGCTATCCAGGTGGGTGAGTGCTAGGTGGAGCACGGAGATAGCATCCTCTGTTGATCGGTTGCTTCGGTAGGCAAATTGGTCTGGGTTCAGTGAAGTGGGCAGGCAGGATTTCAGATGTGAAATCCTGACCAGCTATTCAAAACATTTTGGGACTGTTGATTGGGCTAGTGACATGTTGGATATGTCAGTGAAGAAGACACAAGCAAACTGCTCAGTGCAGGCTCGCAGCACATGTCCGGGGACTCTGTCAGGGCCAGCAGCTTTACGAGCATTCACCCTGGTCAGGATGTCACAGACCTCTGAGGTGGAGAATTGGAGTGTCCTCTTCTGATGAAACAGCTGACTTGAAGGCTGCATCCTTGTTTTCCCGATCCAAACGAGCGTAGAAGTGGTTCAGCGGATCTGGTAGAGCTGTAGGCCTCCTGGTCTCCAGACCTGAGGCCTGCATCCCAGGCCTTGAGGAGAAGGCGAACTTCCTTGTTCATCAAGGGTTTCTAGTTAGGGAATAGTTTCACTGTTTTGTGTTTAGTCACTCCCTCTGCACACACGTTGAGGTAATCCATGACAGATTTGGCTAGGGTGTTAATGTTGGTATGGGAGTCCTTGGTGGCATCAGCAAAAATAACTTTCCAGTCAGTGTGTGGAGGTTGGTCTTGTAGAGTGGGATCTGCATCTTCCATCCAGACAACGGTCTTTGTTGTGGGTCTCACACATTTAATGAGAGGGGAGTATTTTGGTGTGAGAAACCGAGAAATGTGGTCAGAATGACCAAGGTTAGCGAGGGGTGTGACTTTCTAGGCAGCGGCAACATTTGTATAACAATGGTCTAGAGTTTTACTGCCTTTTGTGAAGCAAGTAAAATTTTGGTGAAATTTAGGGTGAACAGTTCTCAGGTTGCAATAGTTAAAGTCTCCAGTGACAATAAAAGACCCATCTGGATGTTTAGTCTGGAGCTTATTAATGGTAATGGAAAGTTCCTTCATTGCCGCTTTACTGTTGTAATCAGGTGGTACAAACATACACAGCAATAGCGACAATGCAGCTGAACTGACGTGGAAGATAGAAGGGCCTGCATCTCACGATTAAATTTTCCAGATTAGCAGAGCAATGGGAATCAACAGCGATGTAGTGAAGTTTTGTTTACATCAATGCATGAGCCGCCTCCTCTGCTCTTACACGTAGTCTCTGCAGTCCTGCCCGCTCTGAAGATAGAGCGTCCTCCTGGTTCCACCAGGCTTGTTGGGATGTCTTTGTTAAGCCAAGTACAGTCCATAAGGATTTTCTGTGTGAGGGTCCATATCTTGAGTTCCTCCAGCTTGTTGAACAAACAACGCACGTTGGCAAGGAAGATGCTCGGCAGCGCAGTTCGGTGCCGGTTTAGCCTAAGCTTCGCACGCACTCCACCTCTCTTACCCCGTTTCTGCCTGCGGTCGCGTCTCCGTCTACGAGTCTTTCCGGTCGGTATGAATTGTCCATCGGGTCGCGGTGATCTGATCAGCTCCTGAGGGAGCTGATCGAAGTTGAACGGGTAATCCAAAACTACGTTTTTGCAGCTTTGATGTATATCCAATAGTGAGTTTCTGTTGTATTTTTGGTTCGCTCGAGTGCTTTGAGTGAAAAGTTGGAAGTTGGATAATCAGGTAAATAAACACTAATTCGCAAAGACTGGAGAGACGCCAAGCCGCGAGTTGTGCACGCGCCGCCATCCTGTATCTTGCAGATAAGGCCCGTGTGATTGACAGGGCTGCTGGAGGAAAGGGCCGGGCCTGACTGCTCCCTTTACACATGCATGAAGCAAATGCTTAATGACAATATTGACACATTTTATATTGCATTCATATCAGGAATACACACTTTCACCAGGAACAGACATTGGGATCCATCCATTGAGCATGAATGGATCCCAACAGGCAATTTACGGGTACCTGGGCCTAAGAAGGAATAACATGCTAGACACAAACACAAATACCTCCTACACTTCACTTCATGTTATACATATCTAAATGACACCAGACACAGCCTTTCATTTGGCCTGTTTGAATTGAGAACCCTGTTCAGTGACTTATATATCTTGCGTTGTGTGTGTAGAAATGGACCTTGGGGGGATTGACACTTCCCACCCCTTTAGAGAGTGAATTAAAGAATAAAAGTTGCCCGATGATCCAGGGGTGAATACCCTTACATCCAGTAGGAAGGACATTGTGACAAGCATGTAACATGACAGGAAGTGTCCACAAGAGCATCACTCGCTGTCACAAAATGTCTTTGGTCAATCAATTGGTCGTGGAATAATCAGCGCTCTGTAACAACTGCAATTAATGGTTGTGTAAGGACCCTGAGACAGAGCCCATTGACACTTGCCTGTTCTTGGGCCACGCAGGAGAACAAGCCCATCGGTACCAGCATCCTCCAGCTTTCCGTGGTGGACCAGGACTCCTCCCACAATGGCCCTCCCTTCGATTTCCGCATCCTGACGGGCAACGAGGGAGGGGAGTTCGTCCTGGAGAAGGACGGCACGCTGGTGGCCAATCAGGTGTTCCGGAGGGACCTGGCCCCCCAGTATGTTATCCAGATTCAGGTAGGAAACAAACACCAGATGCAAACGACTTGCAAATATGTGCGCAAAGGGGGCTGGGGACTTGTTATTGTATCAATAATGCGTTCTTGTTTTCACCTTGATCTCTCCCTGCGAAAGAGTAGAAGCTCGTTAGGTAAACCGTCTCCAGCTTCTTCGTTGTTATCATCCTAGTCGCGACCTTGATCCACTATAAAAGCTCTTTAATGGCACATTAAGCGATTTTGGGCTATCAGTGTAATAATTTTTTTGAAGGACTAAGCAATTCCCATGGCCTGGGGTACTTTATTCTCAGTATTTCCTACATTGTTTCATTATCTCATCCAGTCTGAGGCATGGCCCTCTGGTGAGTTGAAGGGCACAGTGTGACGTGGGCAGCACAATGCGACACAGGGACTGGTGGCGTGACTCTTACAATGAGGCAACATGACTGATAATATAATTCTTCATTCCTCATGATATCTCCGCTGTTAACAAAATTCCATTTGATGCAATTCAATTATTCAATGCAGAATGATTTAGATAAAAAAATATCCACAAATGTGACCGGGGGGTTGATTGATTGATTCAATTAATGTTGAATAGAGACACCGAACACGAGAGACAAATGCACCAAAACTTTCAGTTTTCTTTCAATAAAATTGAATACAATAGAATCATACTTTACTCTCCAGCATGGGCAGGAAATTAGCTTTGGCGAGACATTAAAACAGGAGTTGTGTTTGAACACAGCAGATCTGCAGGTCCTGTTTAATAGAGTAATTGCAATGAGGATAAGTCACCTGTTGTAAATATTGCTTTTGGCCAGCGCAGTTATTGACCTACAATAATTTGCATAATTTCCCTGTGACTGATATAATCGATAACAGCTTTCCAGATTGGAGCAGTTGTCATCTTTATCTTCCCCATATGTTATTAGTATGTTCAGTACCGAGTGAACTAGTAAGGAAGGTGATCCCAGTACGGCCATGGTTCTCTAACTGTCCTCTCCCATCCCAGGTGAGGGACTCTGGCAAGCCGCGGCTGTCCTCCTCGTCCACGCTGACTGTGCGTGTGATTGAGGAGAGCCTGCACCGGCCCGTGGCGCTGCCCCTCGAGGTCATCATCGTCACCATGGAGGACGAGTTCCCCGGCGGCGTCATCGGCCAGCTGCACGCCACCGACGCCGACCCCTATGACGCGCTGGGTTACGGGCACGCTGCGCCGCTCCAGCGCAGCCTCTTCAAGATCAGCCCGCACGACGGCAAGATCATCGCGCTGGGCGGCCTGGACGCCGGCAGCTACTCCCTCAACGCCAGCGTGAGCGACGGCCGCTTCGCCGTGCCGGTGCCGGTGAGCGTGCGCGTGGAGCAGGCCTCGGCCGAGATGCTTCGCGAGGCGGTGACGGTACGCTTCGAGAGCGCCCGGCCCCACGACTTCGTGGCCACACAGCTCAAGAGTGTGCTGCGCGTGCTGCAGCAGGCGGCAGCGTCCCAGAAGCAGGACCGCCTGCACGTGCTCAGCCTGCAGCCCGTCGGCGGCACGCAGCAGCTGGACCTCCTGGTCGCCGTGGAGATGGCGGCGCCTGAAGGGGCGGCGGGCGGCGGGGCCGGCGGCGCCAGCTTCTACAAGGCGGCTTATCTGACACAGAAGCTGAGCGCCTCGCGCCGGCAGCTGGAGGAGGTGCTGCGCGTGTCGGCCATCCTGGACAAGAACTGCTCGGGGCTGGAGTGCCGCGGCGCCCAGTGTGAGCAGAGCATCGTGCTGGACTCCCACGACCTGGCCACCTACAGCACGCCGCGCCTCAGCTTCGTGTCGCCGCGCTTCCACAGAACCACGCGCTGCACCTGCATCGGTGAGCAGGCCACACACACATATACACACTCGTGCACTGTTAAAAAAATAATAGTTGAGAAAACGCAAATTATCAAGGCAACACAATGCAAGCAGATTTTTGAGTTTTCTCAACATTGATTGCTATATATAAGCATCAGCATATATGCCGCTTCTCATTTATTTATTTTTACAGTGTGTACACCACTGTTAAAAAATAGCACCATCTTCATCATCTCTGTAGCTCGAACTCTCAGTTTGAGTTGTGCTCATGATCTATGACAAACTATGAGTGGATTTTTAAACATTTTTACAAATTGTTCATAGTACCACTAATGGGGTTAACGAATGAACAAACAACTCATGTCAAATTATTTACAATTCTCGTGGCTAAAGCTCATTCAACATGACACAGAGTTCCCTTTCTAATGTTGAATTCCTGCAGAAGTTAAGCCACAGTGTCCGTTCTGACACAGCAACAGTATTTCCTATTTTGTGCAAAAAGAAAATGCTTTGCACGAGTATTTTCCTCTGCGCGCAGCAGTCATGCCTCCACCTGACAGCCGGGTTCCTCTGAAGAGGGGTGATTTTACAGCTTGACCCAGATTTAAGGATACGCTCAGCAGCGCGGTTATCCGACGTGGGAACACGTTCAGGTAAAAGCATCCCCGATGGTTCGCCAAGGGGCTGACTGAGAGAGAAAAGAGTCGGGGTGTGTGTGTGTGTGTGTGTGTGTTTTCCCATTATTTCGCACACACCGCCCCTTTTCGAGCAGCAGCCAGTAGAGAGCCGTCTAATCTAATTAGCTCTCCTCCTGAGGATGGTTGGTCATGTTTCTTGCTTCTGTTCTTGCTTCTGTGCTGATTC
>OOFH01111664.1:0-13229 GCA_900323355.1 Merlangius merlangus
CAGTTTGTATAACATGGCTTGTGTCTTCCTCACCAGCTCCTAATGAAAACACAGAGTACTACAGCGACAGGATAGTAGTTGAGTGTGTAGTGGGGTCCACAGTAGGATTTGGAGTATTACTGGGCTATATTGGCTTACTGGCTATGCTCAGTTTCCTGCTTGCATTCTTGGCACGAAATCTACCAGATAACTTCAATGAGGCTAAGTTTATTACCTTCAGCACGCTGGTCTTCTGTGCTGTTTGGATAGCCTTTATCCCAGCTTATATTAACTCCCCTGGTAAATATGCAGATGCTGTAGAAGTATTTGCCATTCTAGCTTCCAGTTTTGGGCTGTTACTGGCCCTATTTGGACCAAAGTGTTACATAATTCTCCTTAAGCCTGAGAAAAACACAAAAAAAGCTTTAATGGGACGAGGCACACAAAAATCATAGAAACAGTGCATTGATTTGTCATGGTGTTTTTAATAAATGCATTGGGTCAGTGAGATGTATAGAATTTAGACAACATTGCCTGCATTTTATGATAACTAAATATCCTTGATCTAATTGTAACAATTTTAAATGTAAATCAGATAGTTTGTCCAACATATATTCTGAATAAATGAATACACATTTTATTTGGTTTTAATGGCTCTTTTTTCTAAGACTATGCAACAATGCTTGACGTTTCATTAGATAGGTTAGATAGAATATCTAAAAAAAATTCTGCAAACTCACGCTAACTTAAGCAAATATCACCCTTTTCGCCTTGGCCTACCTGCATGTGAAAATTAAAAGGTTTTTTCTCATCACGTTTTATCAACAACAAAGTCCACACGAACGTTAAAGGTCCAATGGCATGACAATGTTACTTCATGAGGTTTTCTAACATAAATATGAGTTCCCCTAGCCTGCCTATGGTATCCCGGTGGCTAAAACTTGTGTTCGGTGTAAAACGAGCAAAAGGCGTTCTGCTCGCCTTTGAAAAAACGGAGGCTCAAGCGCGCTGATTTGGAATGTGGTCCCATATGTCGTCATATAGGATCTAAGCTCCTCCTCTTTCTCTGCCTTGCCCGCCCAGAGAATTTGTCCCGCTAATGGGACACGACCGTGCGAGCGCCACGTGTGTGTGTGTGTGTGTGTGTGTGATTACACACACTGTGATGCAAGTGTTTGCTGTTGGTGTTATGGCGCATAACACGTCAGACTCTCGTCTGTTGTATTTCCACAACGAGACTCTTATTGTGGGTTATCTCAGCCATGGTTTAGAATGAATTGGGGGAAAGGAACTTTGGCTTTGACTCCCTGAAGTACATGAACCACGACATGGAGGAGAAAGGGATTGTTGGCCGCGAATGTCTCCCGCTTGAGCCCCGCTTCCCGCTGCCGAGGGACTACCGCCTCGGCGCTGCAGGGGGCCGTGGTGCCTAAGCGCTGACCGCTGCCGAGGCAGACATCCCTCGGAAGCGAGGCTCCGGCGGGAGTCAACCGTGGGCAACAATTCCTTTCTCCTCCATGTCGTGGTTCAGTCTACTTTGGAGGGGTATTCCACGAGTGGAGGTTTAACAAACAGAGTTAACGCTGAACTGTAGGTTGATTGACCCTTTGCCAACTAAACCAGAGCCGTCGATCCCACCGCACGGGTTATGCATTAGTTCAATCAACACGGGGTTGGTTAACACAGGGTTTCGGCGTCCACACCAAACCTATAAAGACGTGATGTATGGATCATGAAAACCCTGAAATGGCGAAATGGGCCTTTTATTTCAATGAAATGGAACTCCAGGTTCTCTTGGAGAGCTATGATGAGGACATAATCACAAGAAAAGGGAACATTAAAGCCTCTGCAACCCAGACAACCAAAGCCTTGCAGCGGATCGCTGACCGCGTAAATGCGTAAGTTACATGTCAGAAGCATAATCCTTAATATTTGAGCCATGAATCTATTAATAGCCCAGTTAAGCATTCTTAACGTTCCTACCGCATAACCCTTTTCTTCTAAAAAAATATGTACTCCGATGGCTCCCAAGCGATCAGCGGATCAAGTTTAAAGTATATTAAATATATATTAAAGTTATATTATTATATTAAATATATATTATTATATATTAAAGTATAAAGTATATATCAAGTATATTATGAAGTATAAAAACATCATGAAAACTGGTAAGCTTTTCCCACCATCGTATTGGCCTACATAGGCTATATTTTGTCAGTCCAGCATTTAAATTGTCATACCATATTTGTCACTCCTGCATTTAAATAAGCCCTTTTTTTAAGCAAAAAAGGCAGAGTCGGCAGACTGGATCTGGCCCTCACATTGTCTTGACCCCGGTGGAGGAGCTGGCAATAGACATAAATCCAGGGTGCCTTGACATGGAGGGGGTACCTCCTCAGAAAGTCAGGGGCCATGTGAGGGTACCTACTGGTTGAATGTAAGTTTTTCTATTTTTCTTGTATTTTAGATTGTTTGTCTTCAAAGTAACACATGCAAACCGTGTGCGTGCCACAGCGCAAATGTTCCAAATTTTTTTTTTTGGTAACTGGGTAGAAAACCTAAAAGTGACAATTTGTCAACTTCACAGATCAAGATGGATTAGTGCTTGTAATGGAGCTGCCGGCCACGATCGAACATTCTCCAGTGGATGCACTGTAAGTCCGTTAGGACTATTATATAGTTTATGTTGTAAGCGCCTCTCGGCATACTCAGCCAATATTGCTCTTTGTATGATAGTAGGCCGATGAAAATCTTGGTTAGAAAATCGTGGATGGGTCATCACCAACATTATAGAGAAAACTACTATTTGCAAAAAACAGAGGGATTTGCGCGAGAATCTATATCTCCAGCAAAAAGTAATCCGGATATGCCAAGATGTCGAGCTGTGGTCTTATTAATCGCTCCCGGTGGATTGCGCGAATAATTTGCGCTCCGATATCAACAGGCCTCTCATCAAAAGGGCATGGCATTGTGACCACATGAAATCTGCGGTGAACGCGGGTTTAAATACCCAAAACCGGGTTATGTTCCAAACTTAACCTGCGCAAAACCTGCTCCGACCAGGTTTGATTCAGAGCATATGTTTCTATAGTAACTAACATACCGTGTTCATTTTGGAACGGAAAACCTAGGGTTACCGCAAACCCTGGGTTAACTTACCCGGTTATGTGATAAAACCGGCTTTGTGGAATACCCCTCAGATTGATGTGGACGTGGAAGAACCAGCGATGTCGGAGAACCCGACGCGGTCGTTTGAGATTCATAATATCGCCTGGAGGCTCACACAGTTTCTGGCCGTGATAATATTTATTATATGAAATAGATATCTATGTATCATATGAAATTATTTAGATATAGGGCTCCAGGACTCCTGGGTGTTCTACAATATTTACAGAACACGGCTAACGGCTGTGTGCGCCTCGCCATTGCGATGAATCGACTGTAAACAGAGCGCATGGTACCATGGCTGCAAGCTGCTCAAGGCCACAACCCCACCCTCCTCCTTGACCCGCCTCTCTCCTCCTTATTTGCATTAAAACTACAGACACCAAAACGGCGCATTTGGGGAAAGCTCAATGTGCGACTGGCTTGTAGTGGCTGTAATTCTGCACCAGAGCTGAATTTCGGGAACGTCTTCAAATGCTGTGTTTGGGGCCTACTAATATCTATATTAAAGAATCCATAAAGTAGCATGCCATAGAACCTTTAAAAACTATATAAATCAGCCGCAATGTGAATATGCGGCATATTCCAATATTAAGTGTGCCAGTGAAAAGACAAATTAAATACTCAACCTAGATAGTCTAGTGAACACGAGTTTGTGGTCTGTCCTTTCACCAAAATATTCAATGTATTAAGAGGATTAAATTATATTGGAGGATTACTTTTTAATCCAAGTGTTAAAAACTGGAGCTAATGACTGCGAATGAGGAGGAATTGAAAAGTGGATTTGTTGGTGGCGTTTTCCTGTTCAATAACTAAAATAGGCTATCACCATTTTCACAGAAAGTTGACATCCAAAAATAAACTGTATCGATACACCTTCAAGTTATCAAAAACAACTTATATTCACATGCCTCATTTCAAGTAAACATTAGCTTATAGCACTGACTGCTATCGAGATGAATGATCAATACATATAACAGATGGCGATAATTATAGGTCGACAGGTTTACCAATATAATGCAGGAAGAACACTGTTAAGAAATGTAAATAGACTGTTACCTCCGCCATGATCTATAACTTGTACAGTAGCCAGGGTGACTATAACAAATAAAGCTGAATATGATTGGTTAAATGTACATATCCGCTGGCGAGCGCCATAAAGAAATCTACCTCAAATGAATGTCGCCATTTGGCAAAAGGAAAATTGAATTGTTAGTTTACAGACTTCCATGAATTGTTATTTTAAAGGAGACATATTATGGTGTTTTCCCAACAAGTAAACATAATATATAAGTTCCAGAAAACATGTTATTTTAGCTGTTTGCTGGAAATAGATTTTAGGAAAAAAAATCTAGCCTACCGCTATTCCCCTCTGTTTCAGTCCCTTCAGAATGCGCTCTTTCTGGTGTTTCTAGCTTTAATGCAAATGAGCTGCTGCCAATTGAACAATTAGCTTTTAGAGTGAACCACAGCATGGAGGAGAAGAGATTGTTGCCGTTTGCGGACTCCCGGATCTCTTTAGCTATATAATATAATTTAATAATAATAATATTCTATAACAAATGTATTTAGGTATTTATATAACGGCCAAAAGCTATATGAGCCTCGGATGATATTAGGAATCATAAAGACTGCATCTGATGTCTCTGGTACTTCCACAACAACAACAAGACACATGGTGGGGGTTATCTCGGTCTTGGTTGAGAAGAATTGGGGGAAAGGGACTTTGGCCTTGACTCTGGCAGTCCGACAGCTCCGGCGGAGAAAGGGATTGTACTCCCTAAACTGAGTTGCCGGACTGCCGCCAGGCTCCCCCTGCCAGAGCTTCGGCGGCAGTCCAGCAGCTCCGCCGGAATCCCTGCCAGAAAGTCACATGGCAAACTGACTAATTAGATATCAATTTTTGTGTGGAATATTGTCCCTGGTTCTGAAATAGGCGAACAACTCCGCCCAACGCCCGTCCGCTGGTCTAAATTTTTTTTACCTATTCTCGGATTGGAGGGGGCTGAGGAAGTGGGAGGTAATATTCAAATGTGCCCCCTTCCTACGTAGGAGGGGGTGCCGAAACTGACTCGCTCGTTTGGTAACTGTAGGCGGGGTACTTTCAAAAATGCATAACTCACTCAAAAAATCATGTGCAGAGTTTTTTCAAAGTTTGTATGTGTCTGGGAGCACCACAGACCCAAATCCCAGGTAAAGTGTTGTTTTCGTAATATGTCCCCTTTGATGTTGTTTGAAAAATCTCAAAAGAAAAATTGCATTCAATTTAAAAGAACCATCCATTGCAAGTCTAGATTCAGTGCTCTCTATCACCACAGAGATTGCAGCTAATTATAGTTAATTCATATAATATCCGATTCATGTTGAGAATTGTTATTGTCATTCGTGCTGTTCGTATCGTAATGCAATTCAGTTCCATCCCACAAATGTCTGCCTAGTTTTGATAGGCTGAACAATAAAAAATAAATAAAAAATTGGCAAAGGGGATGGCATTTATAAAGTTGTGTTTGACAAAGGTTGGTTCAGAATAGAGGGCAGTCATGAGAGCTCATAGAGAATCACACTTGCTCGTATGTGTTGGTTTGTTTCTGTTCTCTTTCTCTTCCCATACGTCTTCAACAGGTCCCTTCTCTTGTACATCCCAGAGACAATTTAACCTGAATGGAATGCACAAATTTGGGGATGTTATTCTAGGAGGGATCTTTAAAATGAACTTTTACACAAAATCTTCTGAATTATATTTTACTTCAGAGCCAAAAGATCCAATCTGTTTTGGGTGAGTATATCAAGGAGTGTTGATGAAGATATTTTCATCAGTTAAAAATTGTATGTGTAACAAGTTGTTTATATATATTTTTTTTTTCTTTTTTTAAGGTTTGCTCCTGAAGCGTTCAGACGGGCCCAGACTATGGCCTTTGCTGTTAATGAAATTAACAGAAACTCCAAACTGCTTCCTAATATATCTTTAGGGTACCATCTTCATAATAGCTGTGGCAACCTAGGGATCTCATTACGTGCAGCTCTGTCCATGACCAGTGGCAGAGGAGAGCCGTTTCAATTGAATGAAAACTGTTACGGGAATCCTCCTGTGCTAGGAATTGTGGGAGATACTTCCTCTACACGTACAATCGCTATTTCTAGCATAGTAAGCTTATACAGAGTACCAATGGTAAGTTGTCAACCATTTTCCAATGAGAGAAGGCTTCTGGTTGATGATTGCCTTTACTTTTAAAATGACTCAAATAGACAAGACCAAATCAATTCTATTTAAATTCAGGCAGATGGATCGTAACAATTATTTCTGTCTTTACATTGGACAGGTGAGTTATTTTGCCACCTGCTCCTGTCTGAGTGACAGGAGGCTGTTCCCATCATTCTTTAGAACTATTCCAAGTGATGCCTTTCAGGTAGAGTGCTTTCCATACCCCCTGAATGATTTGAGTGCTCATGGAGCATCATCTATTATCTGCATGCATGTCATGGCATTGCAATGTAAATTAGATATTACAACATGTAGGGAAATGTTCCTACTAGATGTTCCACAAGCTATCAATTTTATTCTACCAGGTACGAGCTATTCTCCAAATTCTGAGGCGCTTTAACTGGACTTGGTTTGGCCTGTTAATCAGTGATGACGACTACGGATTACATGCTGCCCGATCTTTCCAGTCAGGCCTGGCCCAGTCTGGGGGAGGCTGTCTGGCTTATCTAGAGGTTCTGCCATGGGGCAGAGATGAAAACGAGCTGCAGAGGATCGTTGGCATAATGAAGAAATCCACATCCCGTGTGGTTATTGTTTTCTCACCTCAAAGTGACATGCTTAAACTCATGGAAGAGGTTAGTTATTTTTGTTATGAGATGGACCGTAGGGACATTTTCCGCAAAATTGAAATTTAAAAGCATAAATATGTTAGAGTAGATACAATACTGGAGGTAACACTTGATATTCTTTATACATTCCAATCCACAGGTGGTTAGGCAGAATGTCACTGGCCTGCAGTGGATTGCCAGTGAAGCCTGGACTACAGCAATTGTTCTTCAGACCCCCAGCTACATGCCTTTTCTTGCAGGCACTCTGGGAATTGCCATCCGCCGGGGAGAGATACCTGGACTGAGGGAATACCTACTGCGAATACGCCCTGACAATGACACACTCAGCAGCCAGGAAAACAATTTAGTGCGGGTTTCACCTAACACATCGATTCAGAATCGCAAGCAAATATATTGTAGGAATACTTTTCAATGTATATGTGACCTATGCATGAACTTGATACTGATGTTTGCTTATGAATCCCCTTATTCATGATTTCCCCTGCATTAGGTAAAGCAGTTTTGGGAGCACGTATTTCAGTGCAAGTTTGTAACCCCTGGCATGGAGTTTGAAGGGCAGACTCAAGAAAGACTATGTACCGGCAATGAGAGTCTAAGGAATATAAAGACTGATTTCCTGGATCTGTCTAATCTCAGGTCAGAGTATAATGTGTACAAGGCAGTACATGCCCTGGCACATGCCCTACATGACATTATGCAGTGTGTTCCAGGGAGTGGGCCTTTCCAAGGTCAAAGTTGTGCCAGTTTACAGGGACTAGAGCCATGGCAGGTCTGTTTTCAATAAAATTCCATTACATTCAGTTTCTTTCCTGTGATTTATTATGTTTATTATTATTATTTATCACTATTATATTTTTATTATTTCTATTATTATTTATTATGATGTAGATTTGAGAGCTTAAAACGGCAATGTCAATTCTTTCACTCTTTACTCTTCTTTCCTGCCATCCAGCTTGTATATCAATTGCAAAGGGTCAATTTCACTACAAATTTTGGTGATCAAGTGTCATTTGATGAGAGTGGGGATGCTTTACCAATCTACGATGTGATAAACTGGATGTGGCACTCAGATGGAAGCACAGAAGTTAAAAATGTGGGCGAGGTTAATGAATTGGCTTCAAAAATCGATAATCTTGATCTTGACGAAGACAAAATCTTTTGGAATTTCGAACCTAAAAAGGTCTGCTTACAATCAACCTATTGCCCTTGACATGTTTATTTATCATCACATGAAATGTGAAAAAAATTTGAATGCAGTGACATTGATCCCCATTTAGCCTCCCAAGTCAGTGTGTAGTGAGAGCTGTCCCCCTGGCACCCGCATGGCCAGAAAGAAAGGTGAACCAGTCTGCTGCTTCGACTGCATTGCTTGTTCAGAAGGTGAAATAAGCAATAAAAAAGGTTTGTTTGATACAAATATATTTCTACAATGCACATCTATTGTACGTATATTGTCAAACTCAACGTCTAAACAATAACTTTGTGTTGTTTGTTAGACTCAACAAAATGTACCAGATGTCCAGAGGAGTTTTGGTCCAACCAACAACGTGATCACTGTGTACCCAAAAGCATGGAGTTTCTTTCCTATATTGAACCCCTGGGCATCTCCTTGACCACTGCTTCCTTATCGGGAACGCTTTTATGCACTATTGTTTTTGGAATCTTCAGTTATCATCGTACGACGCCAGTTGTTAGGGCCAACAACTCAGAGCTTAGCTTCCTCATTCTGCTGTCACTCAAACTATGGTTCTTGTGCTCATTGCTTTTCATTGGTCACCCAAGGCTGTCAACTTGTCAGTTGAGGCAAGCAGCCTTTGGGATCAGCTTTGTGCTGTGTGTCTCGTGTATCCTGGTGAAGACGATGGTTGTTCTGGCGGTGTTCAAGGCATCCAAACCAGGTGGAGGTGGTAGTCTGAAGTGGTTTGGGACAATGCAACAGAGAGGGACTGTTGTATTTCTGACATTAATACAAGCAGCAATATGTACAACCTGGCTTATGTCATCCTCACCAACTCCTCATAAAAACACACAGTACTACAAAGACAAGATAATAGTTGAGTGTGTAATTGGGTCAACAGTTGGTTTTGGAGTTTTACTAGGCTATATTGGCTTACTGGCCATTCTCAGTTTCTTACTTGCTTTCTTAGCCCGGAATCTACCAGATAACTTCAATGAGGCCAAGTTCATCACCTTCAGCATGTTGGTCTTCTGTGCTGTTTGGATAGCATTCATCCCAGCTTATATCAACTCCCCTGGAAAATATGCAGATGCTGTAGAGGTATTCGCCATTCTAGCTTCCAGTTTTGGGCTGTTACTGGCCCTATTTGTACCAAAGTGCTACATTATTATCCTGAAGCCTGAGAAAAACACAAAAAAAGCTTTAATGGGACGAGGCACACCAATGTCATAAATTCGTGGTTATCTGGAAATCTTTTTGCAAGAAGAGATTTAGTCTGAGTAGAATTACTACATTACCAACTTTCTGTAATGTCTTCATTATAAATTGTAGTTTGAAATCATTACAGACATATAATTAGAACAGCAGTTATTTTGTAGATCTGTATGATTAGTTTGATCAACATTTATGTGAAAAGAGAGAATAAATCCTGTTTTCAACATTGTCACCACTTGTTTTTTACCAGATTATGCAAGCCTGCCTTTTCTTTACATTTCTTTAGAGACTGATATCCTAGCCTCCAGGCTGAATCCCTTTCTCTCCTTTACTCCTGTGCATATCCATTGAACACTATAAACAAATGAACAGCACTGAGCTGTGGCTGCTGATGGTATTGGAGGTCTAATTAAAATGTGGCATCTGAGGCACACACACAAACTTAACTTTTTCTGTATTCGATGTAAAGAAAAGCTACTAAGTCCAGTCTGGATACCAACATCTTTGACAAAGTGGACGTTATGGTTGAAAATTGTTTAGCTGCTGTAAAAATATATTTGTTAAAATATTCTTCATTGCACTCCATTTTGCCACTCTTGAATTAGTTTCTCTACGAGTCTAGACAAATATCTCCTTAATAAAATAGTAAACCCTACGTAACTCCAGCCCTCCACTTGGTTCTCAGCAAAGGCACAGTGCAGTTTTCCTCCAGGAGTTCAGCTATAGCATTGTCAAACTTCATATCTGAGAATATGGCTATAGTTTTGATGGTCGCTCAAGCATTGTTGAAGCAAGCTCAAGCATCTTGGAAGTGAGTCCAACTGAAGCTTTACCAGTCAAACGAAATACGAAAACAGACGAAACTGGGAAGGACAACCAAATATCTCAAATGTTTTCTCCAAATCTCACACTAACATAAGCAAATCTCACCATCTCGCCTTGGCCTACCCACATGTGAAGATGAAATGCTTTTCTCATATCACGTCTGATAAACAATAAAGTCTACACCAATGTTAAAAACTGTTTACATCAGCCTCAAGGCACATATGCGTCATTTTCCCATAACAATCGCATCAGTGAAAAGACGGATGGAATACTCAAAATACATAGCCTAGTGAAGACACGCATATGCTCCACCCTTTCACCAAAATATATGAATTTAGAGGATTCAATTATACAGGAGTTTTACTTCTCTCCTAAAAAAGAAAGTTGGTATTCAAAAACAAAACTGTTGCGATACACCTGCACACATTCATGTTATCTAAAGCAAGCTATCTTCACATACCGCAATGCAATTATGATAAGATATAAAATGAATGATCAAACCAAATAACAGATATCTATGATTCTAGTTTACCACTATGTCTGCACTAAGAACACAACTTGTGTCGTGTTTGTTTCTCCCCCCTTATCTTGGTGCTCCCAGTCAAATTTGACCGGCCTGTTTTAACTGCCCTTACATACAACACAAAAACCATTGATCATCACCAAATTTTATTTAACTCCCTTTTACCCTGTAAACAACGTCTCAGACTACTGGTTTACGTGAATAACTGCAGTGAATAGACACAGAAATTGAAAGTTGTATTCCAAAATTAACATTTATTGTAAAAAAAAAAATCTAAACAGAGACCAAATTCACAGAAAATCAGAACATCAACATGAACACATTGTGTGTGTGTGTGTGTGTGTGTGTGTGTGTGTGTGTGTGTGTGTGTGTGTGTGTGTGTGTGTGTGTGTGTGTGTGTGTGTGTGTGTGTGTGTGTGTGTGTGTGTGTGTGTGTGTTTGTTCACACACAGGAGTGGCATTTTGCAATCAGGTCACAGTGTGACTTGCAAACGTAGGCATCACATTTGAAACATGTTAGACTTGTCTTATTGTCTCTAGGGGCACATAGCTTGCATCTCTTCCGTTTCTGCCCCTGTTTTGGGGGGAGAGTGGCCAGGGCAGTGGCTGGGGCTTGCAGACTCCTCACCAGACTGCAAGAGGCTGGTGTGCGGGGAAGGTGCTGGCGCCGTTGAATTAGAGGAGTCACTAAAGCTTTCCCAAGCTCTGCCAGGAAGAGTCTCCTCTTGAAACATTTCCCCTGATTCCAGGCTGGGTCGATCGCTGTCCACACCACATATGCATTACATGCAGACACATCGAGGATGTTGTGGAACACAGCCACAGGCCAACGAGCTGTCATTCGCTTGCAGGTGTATGTACCAGTAAGCTGCAATGAAAGAAACAATAATGAATAGATTGGAAACAATATTGAACTGTCTTACACAAAATGCAATGTTTCACATGAATACAAGTAAATCAAATGCATGACAGATGAAAATAGATATGACCTTATCAAGGCAGTCAACGCCTCCTTTGTTTCTGTTGTAGTCCAGAATGATCTGGGCTTTCCGTGCTCTGCTTCACTGACAGCAGAGTCTTTGTGTAGAGTGCTCATCAAGATGACATTCTTATTTTTTGTGGGCAAATATGACACAATACTGTGTGTGTCATTGAAAGCAAATTTGGATGAGAGTGCCTCTCTCCCTCTGGTCGACACAAGTGCAGGTGGAAGTTGAGGGTTGTTCTTCCTCACTGCCCCAACCATGGTGAGCTTTCTTTTCAGCAGCTCCTGACCATGCCCATGTGATGTGAAAAAGTTATCACATGTGATGTTATGCCCCTTGAGATGCCGGCTTTCATGTCCCACACAACACGCATGCCTTGTTTTTTTTCTGGCATTCCTGTAAAAGATTTCCCTGTGTAAACCTGCATATTACAGGCGTAGCTGCTCCTGGCATCACATGCTGCCCAGATCTTGATCCCATACTTGCCTGGTTTGCTTGGGATGTACTGTTTGAATAGACAGCAACCTCTAAAAGGGACCAGGAGCTAGCCACTGTCACCTCAGGGCCTGGATTGTACATCAGTGGTAGGCGCTCCACCCACCTGTCCCAAACGTTCCTGATAGCAGCCAGTTTGTCATCTCGCCAGCGGAAAGGTCTCTTGAGAGGACATGAAACTGCTGCAGGGACATAGTTGACCGGAATATAGGCCTCCCTGACTCTGCATACCACAGACTTTTTGTAGCCTCATTGTTGGACCGATGCACTCCTGCTAGAATCAACAGACCCATGTAGGCTTGGAGGTCTACCTGGTCCAATGCCTTCCATGTGTCCGCAAACACACGCCCCCCTTCCAGGTTTGTCATCGCCAGTATAATTTCCAAAATGGACTCTGGTAAAAAGAGTTGGATGCTATACTTGATGTCATCCACACGAGATGTTGCATACCCTGTTGGCCGTGGCGTCATCCTAATGATATTTTCCCCTCTTGCTCTGCTCTGGAATCTGTGAGAAGATATCATACATTTTGTATTGAAAGTGTGGTTCACGTGGGGGGATGGGCACATAAGTCTGGAAAAGAGCCGGGTTCCAATAACAAACACCTAATTTGTAACTTTGAAATGTGGAACAGGTGTTTTAGTCTGGAAGGGGTGGTTCACGTAGGGGGATAGGCACATAAGCACGGGAAAGAGAGGACACCTAATTGTTCAGTCTGAAAAGGGTTCACGTAGGTTGGAATGTGTGTGTGCGTGTATGTGTGCGTGCGTGAGAAACAATCGCATTCAATGTAAAAGGACTCGTGAGTCAGTGTTCTATATCACAACGAAAACGCGGCTAATTATATTAATGCAGTCGAGAGGCAGTGTTAATATATTAACCTTTTGTGCCTATTACTTACTTGTCAAGAAAGACATTTTTATTGCTGGAATGCCCTCTAGTGGGCAGAATGTTTAATAGTGGCATTGGCCATGCATATGTCTTTATATACAGTGAAAAGGAACATAGTAAGCCTTAATAGTTGAGCATTAAT
>OOFH01111665.1:0-11448 GCA_900323355.1 Merlangius merlangus
CAGCACGAATGCAAAAGTTGCCCTGTTTTGATGTAGGCAACCTTGGGTTCAGCAGATTATGTGAAACTTCCTTTATACTGTGTCTACGGCTGAACCCTTTTTTGTCTCAGTAATACTCAGGACTACTATCAGTACAGGGGGGGGGCTCGGGCGCCATCCTCTTGGGTGTTATCAGCCTGTGGCCATGACGTGGCGATGCTATCATTGACACAGATGCAAGTTTGATGCCAACATGTTCCAGTTTCATAAGTTCAGCTGGAAAATCGCAAAGGGAGGAGACAGTGGAGCTGGAGTTGTTGTTGTGGTTATGGGAGAGATGAGGCTGGAGGTCATCGTCGATGGGGGATTGCAGAGGAGGGGGATGGCCATTCCTCGCCAAGCCAGCATCAGCGATGGCGTCAGGCGGGCTGTTGTCTCTCTTCAAGGTCTGTGGGCTGTCTGCTATCTGTGTGTCAGATAGTGGCAGAGTAGATGTGTGGGGGAGGCTGTAGTCTCGCTTCTTCTCAACCTGTGCTCTGACTGTGGCCTGTGCATCAGACCATGGAGATTTGTGGGAAAGCGAGAAGAGAAGATTGTCCCTTAACAGATCATAGTGCTGCAATGGGCAAGCCTATCTTGCTATCAGCCAGTACTTTTGGCATATCTTAATGCATCGTAATGCATTAGAGATGAATGCATTTTCCTTTTCACAATTGCAATTTCATTTGATTATTTTCCTAAAAATGCATCCATATCTTGAATGTTTCCTTATCATTAAACACATTAAAATAATAAAACTATGCACCGGTGCAAACTGTGCATGCAACTCGTTATGCATATACAAAGATAAACAATCTCCAAATGTAGCCCTTAACCATAAAGATACATTTTTAGGGGATTTAGATTCACTTTTCACAAAGAGAGAAATTGCTTGAATAGCTTTACCTTTGAGAGGGGCGGAATGTTTTTTTTTACCCTAATTTCTCTCTTGGAGCTAAAGCGGTTTTTGCTTAACCGATACAATGTCCACCAAGTAGATTCGAGGGCTGGACTGATTGAGATTGTTATTTTTACATTTCCTAACATTTGACTAGGGATAAGATATAAAGCAGAGTCTTCCTTGAAATGAAAACCAAACGCTTAAACCTCTAATTTCAGATAAAAAGTTGTGTACTGTGTCACATTGCAATGGATTGATCATGGTCCAAATCTAGAATTAAAGGATTTGGCCGGTTTGCTAAGAACCCATGCTAATTGCTGATATGGCTCTTTAGAGATTTAAATCAACCGTGATTTTTGTTCAACTAACTCTCAGTGTACGTCCCTCTCTCAGCGTACGTGCGTTCTGGATTGGGCAATCGGCGAGCCAATGACATCCATTATATTCCAATAGTGTTCACCAGCTCCAATGGCTGTATCTTTTTTTGTGTGTGTGTTTATATGAGAGGAGCAGCTAAACACTGCTATCCTTTTAAACTATCTGTATTAATGAGTACCATAATCAAACCTAAGCCTAGTGAAATATCAGATGTCAGTAACTAATTTTACACATCAGAAACACCATGTACCATATTCTATTCGCCAACAATTTCCCTTGTATTTCCCCTTGTAATGCCTTGGTTTCCACTTAATCAAACACGGCCAATTTGTTTGACAGGATGTCTCTTAAGAGCCTAGGGGACATTGTTATCTGCCTAGACACTCAGGCAACTGTTGTTGTTTATTTGTGACTTTGTTTTAGAACAAGAAGATCAACTGAGGACAGATGTTCTCTTCCAAATATCCATTAACAGCAGTTCACGGTGCGTTTTTTTTTCTGGCAGCAGTAAATCCAAGGATTCAGTCAGCTGGCTGGCAACAAGTGCCATTAAATAGTCAAACAAGAGCTTGATTGTTATAAATTCCCACAGTCCCATAGTGTGACTTAAACTGGATTATTGTGACTGACGGCTGATCAGATTGCTGCTTTTATCTCAGGCTTATAAGACTCACATTCACGCTTAAAGTTGACAAACTTTTGTGCATGTGAGATTTTTTAGTTACAAATACCTATTAATAATAATTTGGACTTTAAGAATAACATAGTTTGCAATTATTGGACTAAATTGTTAATTAATATTTTCTTTGCTTTATTTGCACATTGTTTCAACAGACATTCTAAGAAAACTATACATGAATGAACTTCGGCCACTTAAGGAGGGTACATTCCAAAACATAACCTAATAAAATATGTCATTCACTGAGGTACATAGCAATTATATACTAATGAAATAATATAATTACCATAGAACTGAATATTTACATATTTTCTTAAAATGATTGAAATTACTAAAATTATATTTCACATTTAGTATCTATTTTCCCACCCTGGGGATTTAGAAAGTACCGATGCCTATTGCTTCATTATAATTTCAATGTTATCATATAGGCTTTAGCTTTAAACATGTACTTCATCATGGTTTGCCCCATTGTTTATGGCCGTTTCCTGTGTGTCTCATTTTACTTTGCCTTTTGAGTTTGAAAGGATTGTTCTATATTTAAAATGATATTTAAGCTCATCATGACTCTTTCAAATATCAAGTATGACATAAAATATACCACAACACAATGAAGAAAAGTTGTTTATAACACAATCCCTGTGTGTGTTTCTTTGTTCACGTGAGGGAATGGCGGTAGAACACTTTACTTTGGATTTCCATGCACCGGCCGGTTGCTTCTCGTTTGTTTTTGCAACCTTGAGAGCGAGGTGGGGGCTAGGTGCGCCTGTGGCTGCAGGACTGACCCACGCGGCGGCAGTAGCAGATAGCGTTGAAGAAGCGGCAGTAACATGTGTCGCAGGGGTCGCAGCACGGCAGCTGGTGGCCCAGGCACGACTGCTGGTGGGGCACACAGCGGCGAGGGGAGCGCATGGTCCTGCTCTGGAGCTGCAAGGCTTCCGTCATCTCCTGGGAGGTGTCCTACAATCCCCGAATACAAACAAAACAAAGAAACATGATATTTTTGTTGAATTCCAAGGAATATGTTCTGCATCTTAAAAATCATTAATTCATTGTCCTGCTTATATAGATAGATATAGGCCTAGTTATCTTATTTTTTTTGATGTTCTTTCACATCTAACTGAGAGACCACTTAATTCTTTTGCAATTTTTATCCTGGATCACACTTGAGGTAGGCTATACATTGCCAATTAAGCAGTAGGTTAACTAAAACCTTTGACTGCAATGAATGAAGTTCGAGTTCGGGGCATTTTTGCTTCTACCAAGCTCAGGTCCATTACAAAACAAACGGGCATTGGATTTTTCCATCCAGCTTGCATGGATGCAATAACTCCAATGTCTAAGGGCAATATGTATCATTGCAGTGGAAAGCAGAATAGTGAGGCCAGATGGTTGGTGCCAGAGAATCAAGCAATGCAAAATATCTCACCTCATCATAAGATTGGGCATCGATCATCAACTGTTCCACAGTCTCTGCTTCAAGTATATCAGAGTCTACCCTGGAGGGCTGAGTCTTGACTGAAAGGGGGAAAGACATTATATAAAATAAGCTATTTGTTATGATCAAAACACTTTTTTTCTGTTATAATTTATTGGCACTGGTATTCATTATTCAAATTAATAAATAAAACTAAAAGAAAATATAATCGTCAACGAAACCAAATCTTTAGCCAGCAGCTTAGAAACAGCTTTATCAAATAGTAGCAGACTGTTCATTTGCATAAATTGAATAAGTTTTACAAAGTTCCAATTTACAAAAAATACTTTTTATTAGTATCCTAGTTCTAACTGCAAAATGGAGAACTTCTCAGAACAATTAATGTAATATAAAATAAAGTATCTAATGTAATGTTTTGTTGGGGGTGGGGCATTAAATTTGACACCTAAATGTAATTTAATGGACTGGAATTCAAAATAACATTAAAGATGAGCCACTGACCAATCTCTGAAATATAGGAGGGCTCCAGCCTCCTGTGGCTTGTTTGGCCACCGTCTGAAGGCATGTCCCCATGGACCAGGCCATGAGATAGATGGAGAATGCCAAGGGCCCACCAGCATTTCATCACAGAATGCATGGTGTCTCTTATCTCAAGTTGATCCTTAAAACACAGCTGTCAAGCAAAAAAACACAGCATTTGACTACATACTTTGCATTTAGCTTTGGAAGTCAATGAACCACAAGTTGCAAATGAATCAAATACTCAAATAGTAGCCCTACAGATCATTGAAGTCAAGTGTCTCATGTCAAAATGTATAACAATGTGTAATAAGAACTGGTGAATAAAATGCAACAACAGCAACAAAGACCTTAGATACAGAATAGACTTTGTGGACTATAATTTTTGTGCTTTATTTCTCTTTATTAACTCTCCATGTTATACACACAGGTGGAGCAAATTCTGAATTGAACTATCATTATAACATGCTTTTTACATTATTGTACAGTTTTTGCTACACATCATGAACGACTAATCTGATGTAAAAACAATCGATAAACGCTTGAAAATAAAGGGTTAACCTAACCCTATAAGTGTGAAATGAACAGCGCAAGATCAACAGGGCATGGAAAGAAAGGAGTAGACAAGAAAGATTAGCGAAGAACGCAGAAGAGAAGAGATACAGAAAGTCACTCACCTGTAACGCTCCGGTCTACGTGATCCAGTGCGGTCCTGGGCTAGAGTTGTAGTGGGCCTCTTTATATGGAAGTACCCCAGGAAGCGAGGCGACATCCACATGACCAGCTACAAGGGGAGGGAGTTGATGTCACCATCTTACCCCCACCCACCCAGCCACCCATCAGCCCAGGGCCAAAGGCAAGACTAAAAAAAAATGGGCCTAATATATGTGACGTTATCAATGTTAGATTAAGATTTTGTTGCCAGCACTACTACTACTACTACAGCTTGACCACTGTCGTAAGGCTCTTGCCTATATGTGCATAATGTTAAACATTTTATTTTATTTTAGCTTTAGCTTAAGGAAAGTCAATGACTTAGTCAATATACGCCTTGAAAGTGATCCTTTAGAGCCACTGCCTATCATCACTGCTCAGCCAACATCATGCGTAAGGTGCTTGTATTATCATATTTATATGATGCCAATGGAATAGAAGAAATATTCCAGGTGCACCCTGTGAGTCACGGTTCACTAGAAGAAGACATCTGATGAAGAGGCCATACATCTAAATTGTTCTCCTAATTGTTTTCTATGGCCCTGTTACATTTCAGGGAACACAGTGGAAAAGGCACAGTGAGGAGGGTTTGGATTCATTCAGGTTGTATAATATTCATCAATGACTGATAAGAGCAAATCAAAACATCCGGAACATTAATAGACACGTATTAATCTCTGGCCCTTTGATTTTCCAGAAAATATATTGTGTTTTCACAGACCCAAATGAATGACGTCTTTAAAAGAGCACTCATGGTTCCTGTTCTTAATGTAAATCTGGTTTTGTCCAACCATCTGACGGTACCTGGAGTACCAAGAGGCTATGTGAAATGTCCAGAAGAGGAAAATGAGTCAAGGACTTAATTAAAATTCATTCATTGCCTTAAAAGCATGAACACAGGCATTGTCAGGCTCCTGGAATTGAATTTGAGTGCAAAACTGCATGGTCCTTCAATCTGTTAAAGATATATAGTGCCTGCATGCCCTTGTGTCACACAGCAAAACACTGCTTGCATTCAAAATTCATCTCCTAAATATTAGTTTTTCTGCAAGACTTCTATGGAAGGCAGTGGTAGGCCTAGTATAAATGTATCAATTTTATAAATTACATTTTAAACTGTGGGCTTTGATTAATCTGTAGCACTGCCTATTGCTATATATTGGCCATTGTTGGCTTTCGTTATTTTTATATCAATGATATCCCTATAGGTGTAATGTGATGATGCTACCCAGTTTTTACTTGGGACAGTCCCTGTTTCTTGGTGTTTGTCCCCGGCTGACGCTGTTTAAGGAATCGTTGCAGATTAAAGAATGATTTTCCAAATCGTTTTTTTCAAATGGAAAAAGTTGTAGCTTTTACATGAACACATATTTCTAGACAGCTGGTAAAGTCTCGTGCCTATCTGACAGGATGTGGCTCAAGCTCTGGTAGTAAGGTTTTTTGTGTCCTTGTTTAGTAATTCATCTTGCAAGTATTTTTCCTTATGAGAAGATATCGCTGTGTTTGAAATGGCATCAGCGTTTCTCATGGGAGACTTGGCAAAAGTTTTAGTTGCCTAGGTTACGGTATATTGATGTTGGGATTTTACAGTACAACTCTCTTGAGCCCTCTTAAAATGGTGTGCAACCCTTTAATATAAAATTCCAAGATGAATTCTGAAGAAAAAAAACACATTGAGCCATTCACTATTCGGGTAATGACCTTGAGAGTGTTTTGGGCGATTTGATCAAAGCTTAACACATCATAGTAAACCAATGGGCTTCCCCACCATGATCAAATCTGATATGATCAAATTTTGTTTATGTAGGGTTTGCCAAACTACAAATCACCTTACTCTAGACAAATGGACCAAAATAAAATAAAGATATATATTGTTGTGAGTGACAATCTAGAACTAAAAATATGTATTTGTTAATTGATATACTGCTGTTTTGTTCTGTAATCATTCATTTGCTTTGGTGATAGGTTTTTAAACTCTGTGCCTGTATATTTATCTGAAGTTCGACACAAGCTTGGCAATATATTTTTACTGAAGTAATATTGGAAGTGATAAAAATGCAACAAAATTTGTTTTTATATTGATGTGTTGATATGTTAATACAATAATGCCTTATTTTGGCAAGCATTCTCGTAGCCTACTTAAAGCTAGGGTAGGCGATTTTGGAGAAAACAGCCGTTGAGATTCCGTTGCGATTCCGTTGCGTGCTCTCTGATCCCTCCCTGCCACGCTACCTGCTGTAGCTCCTCCCTCCGAACGTCAGTTATGCGCGTTCATGTGAATTCAGTTACATTGATAGGAAGACGAAACGCCATGTCCGATTCCGAAGTAATTAAAAATTAGTGCTGATAACTGCATAAGTACATATATAGTTGATGGTATCCGGGGAATGGGGAATTTATGGGCCGTTGATGAAGACATTGCTACTCAGTTGTTGTCCGCCGTAGTAGTGCAAAACTGTCAGACTGCTCGGCTCGTGAACGCTCACGCAGGGACGCACGAACGTCGGTGCCAAGGTGACGGACAGTCCCACAGCCAATAAGAACAGAGAATCGGAGCCTCGCTCTGAGTGGTCAAAGTGTACATGAGCGGTGCAATTATTTGGGGGGGCACACAGAGGCAGGGGAGAGCAAAGTGATGAGCAGATATTCTCAGAGCACTTCGCCGACATAAAGCTGACTGGCTATTATGACATTTTTGCCAAATATTTCAGTAAAGAAATCGCCTACCCTAGCTTTAACCTGGCTGCCAGGATATAGTACAATTAAATTTAGGTTTATAGCATCCTTATTATGGAGGTTTTATGACACACAAGTACTCCTCGGGTCTCCATAGAGAAGCCTTTCAACGACCATAGTCGTTAAAGTTTACCATCTCCAACTAATACCTAAAGTTAACCACCTCTAACCTAATACCCAAAGTAAACCATTTCTAACCTGATACCCAAAGTTAACCATCTCTAACCTAATAGCTAAAGTTAACCACCTCTCCTAAAACCTTAACCCTTTACCCTGAGCCTAAATTTAACCATTTGACACATAGCACCCCAATTTAACCTAATAGGCTAGAGGTGGTTAACTTTAGTAATTAGGTTAGGGACAGGTTAGAGATGGTTCACTTTAGGTATTAAAATACCTAAAGTGAACCATCTCTAACCAGATACCTAAAGTTAACCATCTCTAACCTAATATCTCCTAAAACCTTAACCCTTTACCCTGAGCCTAAATTTAACCATTTGACACATGCTAGCACCCCAATTTAACCATCTTTAACCCAACATTAAACTGTTGCTTCAAATAGATACGGAGATTGTAGGTAATGCAGGTCTCGACTGATTGTGTTGAGCTCAAGAACAAAATCACACAAACAAACATTTCATTATCTCAATTATAATCATATCGTCATCTTTGCATGCCTGCGAGTGCTAATCCTTGCACACTTTAGATTACAATATCAGCATAAGTCATTAGCTCTTGTTGACCTTTTAATAATAATAATAATAATAATAATAATAATAATAATAATAATGAGACGTTTATTTTAGCCTATATAGCGCCTTTCTCACACTCAAGGTCACTTTACAGATTCATAAGCGCACACACGGAGCAATACAAAAAACAAGAAGTACAACACAAATACAAATAAATAATACGAGTGTTTTGGAATAGCAAGCAATCAATAGTGTTTTAGCACGTTTAAATGTATTTTTTCTAGTGTACCTCTGTACAGTAGAAGTCAGATGACAGGTCACATGATCTGGTCACCTGACGTCCACATCCGGGCCCTCACAGCTCCTCCAGCCCTGTGATCTGTCACGAAGGTACTTCTCTTCTGCTCTTTCGGCGAAACCCCGTCAAAATGCCGTTCTCGGAGCTGTATTTTAACGTGGACAACGGTTATCTGGAGGGACTGGTGAGGGGATTCAAGGCCGGCATTCTCTCTCAGGGAGACTATTTGAACCTCGTCCAGTGCGAGACCCTTGAAGGTGAGTTTAAGGAAGGCTAAGGACTGACCGTCATGAGCTAACGCTACCGCTAGCTCCCAGCTGTAATTCATGTGATCAGATCTGCTGATCAAAGACCCGATCACAACTGCCCTGTTGATACGTTTAATAGTGTTGCTGATTTTCGATTGAAGACTTTAGATTGGTTACCTGTCCTTTTTTTAAGATGAGTTATTTGGAGTAATAACGTTTGCGTTAGCCCAGGTCCATTTGTGTCATATGACCAAACCTAAGACTGTCGTGTTTTTTTTTCCTTTTAAAGCCATTGCCGCCTCAAGCTGTAGTAATTACCGTGTTGCCCTATGCAAGCATATTTAACGTTATCCAAGTATTTATTTATATTTAATGTCAATGTAAATGTTTTGCGTACTTCATTGAAGCAACTGCAGACTGGCCTGTTTTAGCCTGGATCGGGTTGTATGTTGGAAATGAGAAGTAGATGACCCATCACTGAAAATATGTCATGTTCAATGATTCATCCTTCCCACATAACTATTAACAATTCATTTCTGCTTCTGACAGTTTTCCATGACATTCAAATAGATTGAATAGTTCCTTACAAGATGGCCCAAACCGTGCATATATCAATGCACCATGTCTTTGCATTGTATTTAACAGATCTGAAGCTCCACCTGCAGAGCACTGACTATGGGAGCTTCCTGGCCAATGAGGCCTCTCCTCTCACTGTGTCCGTCATTGACGACAAACTGAAAGAGAAGATGGTGGTAGAGTTTCGTCACATGAGGAACCAGTCCTATGAGCCTCTGGCTAGCTTCATGGACTTCATCACGTAAGCATCCAGTTCACAAGCCTTTGTGTGTGTATGCGTGCGCAGCGCTGTTCTGCGCGGTGGTAATGTGCTCGTGCACGGTGCTGATGTGCGTGTGCACGGTGCTGATGTGCGTGTGCACGGTGCTGATGTGCGTGTGCACGGTGCTGATGTGCGTGTGCACGGTGCTGATGTACCTGTGCACTGTGCTGATGTACCTGTGCACGGTGCTGATGTACCTGTGCACGGTGCTGATGTACCTGTGCACGGTGCTGATGTGCATGGGGGCGGGGCTACAGTTTGCTGGCGCAGTGCTAATGTTTGCAAGCAAATAGCAGGGTATAGTTTAATGTTAAAACTGATAATGGTAGGGCTCTGGTACAGAAACATTCTCCTACGATGGTATAACAATATAACGTGAAATGGTAACACTTGATATTACATTTTAGTCATAAATAATTGATTGAAGTATATAGTAAATGATATCACCCATAATCACAAATTCTCAGTGCTCAGCTTACCAGCCCTATCCAGTTGACTGTACTAACTAGACTGATGTATCCATCGTACATCCGACTGGACACACCCACTTGGTATGTCACCAGAGGATCTTTTTTGTGATGGTTTGCAATGACTAATAAACGTCACTCCTGGTGGTGAAATAGAGGCACTTTAACATAGCACTTATTAATCATATACATATATGTATTATTTTGTCAATGATTAATTAAAGCTATACTGTACGATTTGAGAGAGCTAGCATGATTCGAAATTAGCTTCTCTTCAGAGTTCCGTTCAACTCCTCCCCCACCCTTCAGGACTCCCTGCCCCCCCCTCGACACAGAGCCGTGCACGAGCGCTGCTGCTACTTGGCAACCAGGTAGCTACGCTGCCGTTGCCTCATTGAGCGAGAGCTCATTGAACAACGCTTTCTTTGCCCTCCGTGAACGCGCTCAGGCCGGCTCAGGCTCGTACACAGAGGGGAGAGAACGCGCAGGCTTGTGATTGGTTCTTTAGATTCGGGTACAATGTCTCTGATTGGTAAGCATTATAACAGGTTTATAGCCGATACAGAATTCGTTTTTGTTTCGCTTCTTTTTCATTGCCCATAAGTTATTTATTGCTGTCAGGATGTAAAAACCAATTTCAACAACATATTAAAAAGTGCATATCACTGGAAATCGTACAGTATGCCTTTAACTGATGGCTGCCATTAACGAATGGCTTATAAATAACATCTGACTGAACTTTATTATAATAGTGTTACCCAAGATATAGTGCGTAAGAGCTACATTGTTTTGCCATTAATGTTATTGCAAATACATTTTCGTATTTGCTGGCTTTCGCTTCAAAAAAATCATAGTTTGTCTTGTATGAGCAACCTTCTGTAAATTGGTCAGTGAAGAGATCCATCACTTCAGAACACTTTTTGTGTTCTCATACAAATCTTGTGTACAGATTTGTATGAGATAGACAGACAAATATAGATTTAAATACTTTTTGCATGGCTAGTGCAGTCGCATTTGTAATCCAGCGGTGGCGCCACTGCTGGACACATGCAGGGGAAACACTGATTAAGTCTCTTCATGCATGTCACACTTCACTATGTCACTGTCACACATGCATCTTAAGCAGACACTGTATTGATCCCCTTCTTCTCCCATCATTTCCTCCAGTTACAGCTACATGATTGACAATGTTATCCTGTTGATCACGGGTACTTTGCACCAGCGAGCCATCTCTGAGCTCGTGCCCAAATGCCACCCACTGGGCAGCTTTGAGCAGATGGAGGCAGTCAATATTGCTCAGACACCCGCTGAACTTTACAATGCCATTCTCGTGGACACGCCTCTAGGTAGGACTCGCACACAAATGTCCCCCAAATACAGTGAGAACTCTTTGTTCTATTCTTTGCCAAGCACCTAAATGTAAAAGCCACACATCCATTTCTTACACACACACACACACACACACACACACACACACACACACACACACACACACTTAGACACTCCACACACACACACACAC
>OOFH01111677.1:0-11634 GCA_900323355.1 Merlangius merlangus
TAAACAACAACCAAGGTATGCGGGGAAAAAAGGGCGGGGGGTGGGGTTCCCTTATTCCTTCTCACAAATAAATGTTAAGTCACGTAACAAAGGGAGAAGACTGCGGTCGATTCTGTCCTGACTTCAACAAGGCCTCTAATTCCCTGTCCCCCCTCCCGTGGTTTGGTACTGCCTGTCACCGCTAATTAGCGTCTCACACAATCGCGTCTGTGGACTAAATAGCTCTATCCAGGATGTAATATTAAATACTTGTGGGGAAGGGGGAACAATGGGCGAGTTCAACTTAGGTTCAACCCGGAGAAAGATCCACAGCGCCCCTTCAAAGGGTCTGGGATGGGGAAGGACTACAGGCACATGTGGGAAGAGGGAGGGGGAGGAAGAGGCTGTGCGGGGGGTTTCTTCAGCCTAATTTGCATAACAATACATTTCATCCCTTTTGTTTAAAACGTCGCTTTCAGTGTTTGTGTGTCTGTGTGTGTGCTAACCCTCCATTTCCCCCCCTCCCTCTCTGCAGGAGATGAGATGTGAGGGTGTCACTGCCAAGCAAGTTTTCAAGAAGGCAGACTAAACCATCAAACTCAGTGGGGGAGCTTTCCAAACACGCATTTACATTACTGCGTTACATTTATTTTTTAGTCTTAAGACAGAAAATTAGCTTGGTACTCGGTATACTGAAGGGAGTGGCTTTTAATTATTAATAGAAGTTTGAATTTTTTTTTGATAGATTCAATCAAATCATTTAAATGAGTTTTATAGCAACAGTCGTACATCTTGTTGTTGAAGATAAGTCCAATATGTTTTTTCTGAAGACATATTTAACGGTAGGAATGACATGTGGGAGCATTTCTACAGAGAGTAAATTCGTTTTTTTGCACATATTGGACCAGCATTGAATTGTTTATTCAAATACATCTAATAAAACGGTCAAACTATTCAATACTTTACCAAACAAAACAACTAGACTGTGTGATTTTCTTCAATCACACATCAAAAAGTGGAAGGATAAATAGTATTTGTTCAGAGGCTTTGAATTGAAAGATAATGCATTTGAAAAATTGAAATGTTAGTGTTGTCATACTGCATGATTTGTTTAATAAATTGTGTATGTGAATCTGCCCGTATTGTGTTAATAATAGACTTGTTATTCTTATTGTTAGTTTAGGATTCCTAGCATGAAAAAGCGTCCACCATATTCAATTTTTTTCTAAACATTTATTGTGTCATTTTCGTTTGAATAGCTGATCATTGTAATGCTTTTATATGCATTTTACATGCACCATTATGTGCAGTAGGCCTATCTTTAAACCAGTTTGGTGTATATAATAAATAACACAGCAGGGAGAACCATTGCGCACCATTGTGTGCTAATGCATATATTCCAAGATATCTTCAAACTAAGTAGCCCCCAACGATTTGCATCAACAATAATGAATGATAGAAGGAAGGAATCATTGCCAAGCTTGCATGCGTCGCCGTTTCCAGGCCCTTATTGATTTGTCATTTCGATGGCCGTCCTTTAGAGGGCAGCAGAGGGACATGGGGGAACCCCCGCCGTCTACGGAAATTCCATTCTTGCAACATTTTCTCAAGAGATTTATTCGATTTGTCCCAGTGCTGGGAAGAGATTCCTCAGCCTCAGTCCGTGTTCATCAACTCACCCATGTGTACCATGGACCTATTAAAGATGTGCACAGAGTCTGGAGCGAGTGCATGCGGACTGCTGGCTACGTCCCGCACCATTCGTCCTCCTGAGGCTCGGAGTGGAGGCCGAGCGAGGCTCCTAGCAGCTGATCCGTCCTCCCGTTCCCGTGTTGGTCTTCATGATTGAATGAATTAGGACAGCTGGTCCATTCCGGTTGCGTTTTGTGCAGGCCATTTTCAACCACGCGGTCAGGGGTGCAGCACTTAAAGTCCACTATAGGAAAGAAAAAAAATTGAAATTCAATACCACATTTTCATTCTAATGCCCTAGTGCTCCACAATTGATGTATTGTAATGGAACATAAGCATGATGATGTATGGATATTCTCCATCAGCGCCGCTGTAACGACCACATTAAGTGACAACTGAATGAGGGCATTTATTTTAACGGTAATAACTGTGAGGATGATGACCTAGTTTAGACCTTTTGTTTTAATAAAATTGGCTTTTATACACCCGACCTTCATCTATTGGTGTTGAGGACGGCAACAGCTACTCTGGTGTGTGTCAGTGTGTGGAACTGTTGCAGGCCTCCCTGCCAGAGCGGGTCACCTGTGATGTCTGAGGGGTAGTCGCAGCAGCTCTCCTGGCAGTGGATGTCCATATGCGGGGATGGGGCATGCGGTGGGAGGTGGACTCCCGGTCGGCCTCCTGACACCCCTGGATCAGCAGGAACACTGGAGAACACTGACAATGGACACACCAGGTAACCACAAGGACCTTCACCTTAGGATTTTGAGGTAAATTAATTTAGTCTGGGCCATTTCTGATGATATGTGTCAAGCTAACAACAGGTATGAATGGTTCTTTCACATAATGGTCAACACCATATAAGGTTGTATGATTTTGTAGATAAGTTAAAGACTACGAACATGGCCATTTTGGCATTTCCGCTAAAGCCAAGACAAAAGGTTGAGAACATGAAGGCGTGGCTTATTCACTAGAGTGGCAAAGTTAGGCCTTTTCCGTAGAGCCCATGGGACCTATGAGATAGAAAAATATGAATGGGTTTCAATGGAGAGAAAGTAATTATTTTCTGGCCCCAGTCTTTATATGCCCTGGATTACACATATGTTGTTTGTGGATTTAAATTATAAATTTCAATGCAAAGAAAACTAAACATTTTCGCAAAGAAGTTTGATAATGTTAGGTTTTGTGTGAGGCCGCTTTTAGGCCTTTCACACCTATATCCAAGAGCCAGTTCCGGGCTGGTGCTAGGGCCAGTTCAAAACTGGTTCCCGCCTTATCCCAGTTATGAACCAGTTGGTTTCACACCTGCCAGAGCCAGCCATGGAGCCGGCGAGAGCAACGTCATGACGTCACTGCAAACGTCTGCATCCGTCTCCGCTTTCCCAGCAACCATCGCGCCTTGCCGGTGTGGGTACCGGATTGACTCGGCTGCCAGATAGACTCGGGGTCCTGCGCTTACAGATGATGTATCGACACTTGACGTATCGACACAAGCCAACGGACAAAACCCAGAAGGGTTGTTTATAAACCGGGCTCAATCATGGACATGAAAAGAAGGCTCAATCTGTTTTGGTTTTGATTTCATTGAACGCAGCCTGTTCTTTCGCACAATCAAAGCCATTGGAAACGCATCTAAAAGAACTGATGAATGCATATGTTACCCAGTTCCTGTTAGGGACTCTTATTCTGAAGGAGGAGAACGGAAGTGTCTGCGTGTGGGTCGTTGTTTTGACTCTGTGTTGGGAGCGCTGGAAATAAAGTGGATCGCCCCGTTCAGTGAATGGAGTTAACCGATTCTTCTTTTATATATAACCCAAGTATATGCAACAATAATTTGTACATTAGATTATTATTCATAGATTAGAAAACAAAAGGAGATCGTTAATACTTGGGAATAACATGGGAATGAATGAAACGGCATGCGCATTTTAAAGACAGCTTTTGCAGGAAGTGCAGGAATTGCACATCTAGGACCCCGAGCCGATCTGGCAGCCGAACACATCTGGTACTCACACCGACACCCACTCCTGTGTTACACCGAATTCTGCGACCCACCGAAAAGTGTGATCCCAGGGGGCGCGGTTGCACATTTTCTGCAACATGCACGTGTGCATTATAACAAAAACATGAATAAAACATATTAGTATGTGCTGCACTTGAACCTTCTAAGATGGCTCAATTTGACTGGTTCGCTTTCTCAGGGTATTGGGCAACATTCAATGATTGAGATTTTAAACTTTTTATTGCGTGACGGTCGTCTCGTCACGCTAATAAAAACAAATAAACCGCTAATAAAAACAAATAAACCCCGGCAAAAAGTGTTGTCTTGTTTATTTTTGGAGTGTTCACGCATAGTATATACTAAAACAATTATTCACCTCAAGCTCAGTGAAAAGTGGGGAATAGTATTATAATAGTACTATTCAATCTGCCTTCGGCGAATGATTGCTAAAGATCCCCCCCTACCGGTGGGTTTTCTTGACACTAACATTATTTATTTTTTAACCCTTTTCGATGAGTCGCAGAATTCGGTGTAACTCCGGCCCCGACTGGGTCATCTCTCTATTATCAGGACACTAATTCCACTTCTAATTGCCAACAGAGAGAGAGAGAGAGAGAGAGAGAGAGAGAGAGAGAGAGAGAGAGAGAGAGAGAGAGATTTTGACTTTTAAATGGACCTTTATTCCTAGTTCATTCTGTTTACAGCCTGAGTTTCGCTATTATCAAACAAAATTACATCAAAGCAAATTCATACAAAAACTCAAACCAGAAAAACTAAGGGAAATAGATCAAACATTTAGAAACAAAACGTTCTCTCTGACTGAACACAGCACATTTCTCACACCCCAAATGTTCACAAAGACTTCTGTCTTTTTTCCTGTCTGTAAAACTCAAACTCCACCCTGAGCCAAGCTGCCAGCAGCCCGGTCAGCATCATAACCACGTCCTCTGACCCTGCAGAAAGGACAGCCGCCCCCTGTACCAGGATCGAGGTGCACCAGATACCTGTATGTAGCTATGGCCCTATGTACAATCCTCCACTGGAGGTCGCCTGTCCTTTTGTCGACAGGGGGTTTGTACAGGGACCGCCAACAGCCCCTAAGGCATGATCCGTTGCCAAAAAACCCGGTCCACCTCGACACCTTCATCCCCACCAGGGAGGGTAAGTTTGCAACATTCACGCTGATATGATACATCGCTTTTTTCTCCAGAGACTAAAAAGGTCTCCCAACTCTGGGGTCTTTAGAGACAGCAGGATGGCCTCCTCATTCTGCCACTGTCCCACAGCAGGAGAGACAGTCAGGGAAGGAAAGACATACTCATATCCATCATCCCATTGATCAGATATAGTACGGCCTTCAGCGAACGCTCTGAGGACTTCTGGCAGGGAAGCACAAACCTCCTCCACCAACCTGCACAGCAGTCTATTAGATCTGATCTTTGTCCGTTCAGCCAGATGAGGGATGGAGGTCTTCATAAGATGACCCAGCTTAAAACAGCCAGCCTCTCTCAGTCTGGACCTCAGGCTGATAGAACACAGAACCTGAGAAGTGATGAAATTGTTCCCAAACAGGGGCTCCTCAAAAAGCCACATCCCTGGTGTCATCACGGCTTTCCGATGGTATGTAAAAACCTGCCACGCCTGTGCCACAGACTGGTAAAAAGGTGTCAGCCCAGTTAGATCCGTGGACTGGGGCTGAAGCAGGAACAAGTGTTTATCATACCCCAAACATCTAGCCCTCCTCAGCAGCAAACAGGCAGTATCCATCCATGGCAGGCCAAACCTGTAAAGCAATCTTTGAACTGTCTGCAGCCTGAAGGCTGTGATGCACGCTGCAATGTCCACCAGACCTTGTTCTCCTTCCTGCACCGGCAGGCACAGTATTGCTGATCTCAGCCAGTGTAGCCCTGACCAGAAGAAGTCCACAGCTGCCCTCTGAATTCCTTCGATCAGGCCCCTTGGTGGGGGTAATACTATCAGCCTGTGCCAAAGGGTCAAAGTTATTGACAATCAGAACCCTCCCCCTGTCGGAAAGCTGAGGTAGCAACCATTTTCAATTAGACAGTCTGGCACACACTCTCTCCATAACACCCTCCAAGTTCTTCCTCTGAAACTCATCTCTTGCCAAAAAAACACCCAAAACTTCCATGCCCTGCTTTCCCCAGCTGAGGTTTCCTTTGGCATTACCTTGTCTGCCCACTGACCAACCTGCAAAGCTTGCCTTTCCCTCAAGTTCACTTTTGCTGAAGATGCCATTCTATATATCTCAAGACTATCACCCAGGAACACGACATCTCTCACATCTCTGACAATTACATTTATGTCATCAGCATAAGCCGACACCACCAACGAGGGCCGCTGAGGCAACGCTGGTAACATAAGCCCTAACAGCCTGGATCTTAACCTATTCAGAAGAGGCTCAATAGCCAAAGAGGATAGCTGTCCAGAGATAGGACATCCCTGTCTAATGCCTCTCTGAAACTGTACTGGACAGCTCAGCCCACCACCCACTTTCACCAACATCAATGCTGTACAATTTACAAACATCAAGTAGGTCTCTCATAAGAAAGATATTGTCCATAATAAATCTGTCTGATACACGATATGACTGGTCTCTGTGGATTATTAGTTCCAGAAAATGTTTAAGCCTGTTGGCAAGCACTTTTGAAAAAAGTTTGTAGTCCGTGCATAACAAGGCCACTGGTCTCCAGTTCTTAAGTGCAGCCAAATCTCCTTTTTTGGGTAACAGCGAAAGAACCACCCACCGATGGACCGAAGGATGCCGGTAACAGTCCTGTCTGCGAACATTCCTGCAGCACCTCCCACAGGTCGGCTCCCAAACACTTCCAGAAGTGCCCATAAAAATCTGCGGGCAGTCCGTCCAGCCCAGGAGCTTTACCAGGAGCCATCTGACCCACAGCAGAGGTGAGCTCCTCCAGGGAGATGTTGGCATCCAGGACAGCATTTTCCCCGGAGCCCAGCTGAGGAAGCCCCTGCAGCAGCTCGTCCGCACACTCTCTGTTACAGCCCTCCTTCCTGAAGAGGGCACTGTAGAACTCAACGGCATGCTGCCTCATCTCGCCCGGGTCAGTCGTTACCGAACCATCAGGGAGGCTCCAGGTTAAAAAAGAAAGAGGTGGGAGCATCCATGTCTCTAACACTGGTAAACCTTAACCAAAGCACCATTAACTCTCTCACGTAAAAAATAACCTAATTCTTGTTTCTTTTGTTGAAGCCTGTCACTGTCCATGCTGCTGTGAGTGAGCAGACTGTTCTCTAAACCCCTGATCGCTTCCTCTAGATCCCGAATTACCCTTTTGACTATCACTGTGGAATGACTTGTGTATTGCTGACAGAAAATTTGTATATGTGCCTTACCCACTTCCCACCACTGACTTAGTGACTCAATTTCCCTCTTCCTTTCTCTCTAAATTCCCCAGAAAGTCTCAAATTTATGACAGAAGTCACTGTCCTGAAGCAGCTTAACATTAAAGTGCCAGTATGAGCTGTATTTAGTGGTTGGTGAGATATGAAAATCTAACGTGACCAAGTGGTGGTCAGTGAAACCTACTGGGTAAATGTAGCTGTTCAATAACCTGTTGCTAAAACTTTGTGACATGTAAACCCTATCCAGCCTGGCTGCACTCATGTTCCCATCTAACACATTAACCCATGTGTACTGCCTAACCTGGGGATGTTTGACCCTCCATACATCTACTACACCTGACTCTGAAATTACCTGTGATAAAATGGTGGATGACTGTAAATGGGGTTCCTCTCCTGTTCTATCCAGTGTAAAATCGGTAGTGCAATTCCAATCTCCACCCATCACTACACAATGATTCTGATCACACTTTTATTTTCTTAAAGATATCCGATCCGTCTGATCCCTGATTCGGAGCATAGATGTTAATGAAACAAAAAGATATGTCCTGTATTTCTACTCTGACCACCAAAGCCCTGCCTGTCAATATCTCTGTGGTGGCGATGACATTAACATCAAGCCCTGGAGAAAAAAGAATGGCTACACCAGCAGAGAAGTTAGTACCATGAGACAGAACATACTGGCCCTTCCACCACAAACCCCAGTCTATCTCATTATCTTTGTCGCTGTGCGTTTCCTGCAGGAAAACTATGTCTAATCTTTTCTGTTGGACCATTTCTGAAATAACTGCCCTCTTCTGTCGATCCCGCCCACCATTAATATTTAAAGAGCCGACCCTTACCTTATGCATAGAGGACTGAGAAAGAGAAAAGATATACACAGGTAGAGGAACCAAGAGGAAAAACACCCAGTGCAACACATTCATCATGACCTTACTTATTTATTCTTAACCTTTTTAAACCTTTCCCTCTAGTCTTGATCGCCTTCCTTAGACTTGTCATGTGTTTTTTTAACCGGAAACGTTTATTCTCATCCAACATATCAACACCAACTTCTTTCTGCAAGGTTATCCACATTTTTCTGCATCTGGAAAAAACTCAGATACTTTGACAGATTTCCCAAAGGTTTCTTCCAGGAAACCATTTATTTCCTCCAGCGTGTACAGATCTCCACTATATGACTGTGAGTCTGCAACAGAGACACAGTCAGAGTCAGTGTCATACTCCATCTCTTCCTCCTTATCCCTAGCAGCAACACACCCCATAGCACACGGCTCTCCCCCTCCCACCTTCGAACCAGCAGTGGTGGTTTGGTCAGTTTCTGCTGCCGGCTCTTTCCCGCTGCTACTTGCCCTTCTTCTCTATCTAACCCAACTCGCTGTTCCTCGGCCTGACTGTCTACCTGTCCGCTGTGTCCCTCTCCTGCCTCGGTCTCAGCTGGAGTTCCTGCTCCAATGCCTCGTTGGGAATGAACGGGGGAACCCCGGAAACGGTAACCCGGGCGGTGGGCATGGCAAGCGGGTAAACCTGGAGATAGACGCCGTTCAAAGAGACGCCGCTCACTATTACCTCAGCCTCAAAAAGCTCCTCTTTCAAAACAAAAACACAACCACTCCTTTGTTCATTCTGGAGGCATGTGACAGGTTGGCGTGTCCCACACGGTCAACCACAGCCAGGAGAACCGCCTCTACCGGGACAGACGGATCGGGCTGAACCCGCACTCCATGTCGGATAGACGTCTCCGAGGACGCCATCCTCGCTGTGAAACACGGCACCCCATCCACCAAAAACCACCCACTAGATCTTCTCCTAACTACACCAACAACAACAACCATATAATCACTACGAAACAATCATACAAAACACAGTAAGAAAAAGAAAAAAGAAGTGAGTAAATCACAAACTTTAAGCCAAACTCACCATGCTCTCCACCACCAAACTCCCAGTATGCACCCAGAGAGAGAGAGAGAGAGAGAGCAATAGTATACATGGCAAAATCCAGGAGGAAATATTAACAAAGCTTGCTTACTGCTTGCTATGCTCTCTCTCTCTCTCTCACCTCCGAGGTTTAAGTAGTGGGCTAAACCATGTCTTCATGAAGCCATTGTGGTTTCAACAAGCACTCGTGCCCTCTAAATGCTCCTTCTCTCTCTGACGGACAATTACCAGTTCTGTGGAGCACTTGCTGGTTTCAGTTCAACAGTTCTGACCTTTCACAAGACTGAATTAACTCTAGCTTCTGTGATGGACTACCCCATGGAATGGGAAAACAGAAGAATATGCTCATTGTTGACTTTTTAGAAAAACAGAAAATCATTTTAAAGTGTTACTAAGCTTTTCTGTGTTTCAGCTTTAACAAGGCTACTTAACTAAGTGCAATGTGTTTTGAAATAAACCCTTTAATGACATATCTCTGTCAAATGTATGTGACATTCACATATAGATGGTCATACAGAGGGAATTTAATGCATAATAAGGTCATTGAGTTACATCACAGTGTATACACGATGACTCTATTTGACTAGAGATTTTGTACGGATAAAAAAGCTAAAATCTCAAAACACTGGCGCATTAAGTACAGCTAAAGCTAATCATTGCATCTTTGGAAGTCGTTACAAGGGATTTAAATCCTTAATGGAGACAAAGCTGCCAGGAAATTAAATACTTTTGGGAGTAAAAAACAAACAAATAGAAAATTAAGAAATGTTTTCCCTCTGTTTTAGAAGCAAAAAGGAACAGCTGTATGTGTTCAGGAGAGGCATTGTACGAGAGTGTGTGTGTGCAAGAGAGTGCCAATAAGGCAAAAGAGGCCATGTAAGGCATCGCTGTTCCCCTGAGTTCTCCGCCCAGATTCTAATTGAAGTATTGACAGATTGAAATGAAGCAGAAATGCAATCAAGAGCTTCACATAGCCCTCTCACAACCCTGAAAAGCACAAGAATTTACCCAAAAACACTAGCCAGCACTCTAAAGAACGCACACACTATCACTAACACACGCGTACACACGGACAGACGCACGGACGCCGGACACAAAGGCTTAGAAAGCAGGCGGGTGGAGGTGGAGGTGTTGGCTGTGAAGTGCAACAGCCAATAATGGGCTCTCCCCGTTCTCTTTCTCAAACCCACTCAGGCGGGCTAGAACAGTTTTGCGAGAAAAGCATCTTGAGTGCTTGGCTGCCAGAGGTCAGAGCTTAAAAGGCGTGAAATTTGATATTTCGCTGAGTGACAAGAGAGTGACTGAGCCAGCACCTTATGACTTAGTGTCACAACTGGCACACACAGGAAGCAGGGGTGGTCCCAGCGAAGGACGCGCCTCCCTTGGCCATAGGAAACCCACAGCTGTCCCCTGTTAAAAGTTATTATTGCTGTGATGTGGTCGTGTGTCATAGAGATTATCGATGAATGAACTCTACCCTCTCCACTCTCGTCCCTATTGGCACAACGTTACATAATGTAAAGCTTTCACACCTGTCTCATTGCGTCACATTGACTTACAGTTCTTTTGACCCATTCCTGGCACAATGCACACATTGTATACTTCACACTGTGGACATCTGCACATGGCATGGTCCGTCTTTTGCCAATTCCTGTACAAAATGTACAACTCTTTCATTAGGTCCTCATGGTAAATGTTTCTATTTGATATTATTCTTCCTGACCTACAGTAAATGAGGTTTAAATTTATTTCTCTCTGTGTTATGTTTATGTTTCTTTAACATGTTTATTACTGTTATGCACCAACCACCAAGATAGATTCCTTGTACGTGGTAATCTTACTTGGCATTAAAGCCAATTTGGATTTTGATTACTCTTAGGGGACTCAATTGAAACGTGAAACCGATTATCCAGACTTAATATGAACATGAAACTATTTACTACCAAAGAATGATCTCTTGATTATCTTTGGATTCAGTGTAATTATGGTCAAATTGGTCCGGCCATTTGTTGAGGAAATGGAAGAAGATTCATGATGAGAAATTGTATTGCTACATAAGTTATCTAGAATAATGAAATTAAGGAGATTGCTTTAGAAATCAGCAAAATATCATTATGAAGATCTCATGCACACCGACATCGAACACCCACTCAAAGAAAATAATGAATAATGTATCGTGGTTGTTCTATCGCGTTAGCCGCAGAGATAGCAGCAGCAACCGTGAAGGAGTTGAAAGAATACGTTGCCTACTGGTTATCCTTGCATAAGTAACACTAAAGTAAAAGCCCTGAGGGGAGACAGAATAGCAGTGTGTCAATTCCAGATGATGGGTTTAGATTGTGAATGAAAAGATACCAAATTAAAGTCTGATAAAAGATGAAAAAGTTATATATGAAAATAAAAAAAAAACATAATATTGCTTGAACAAGCATAACAGATTAATTAGGTTATACACACATAATAACATGCACTTACACACACATATAGACACGGGCATGCATAACGTATCCCAGGGTTGTGTAAGCTTTGAGAAGAGCGGTGTGATTGTAACCATGGCGATATAAGCATGGTACCCTTCAACCTCCATTTCATCGTCTTTCAACATACAAACATACACACACAGATACATGCAAGCACCC
>OOFH01111678.1:0-10906 GCA_900323355.1 Merlangius merlangus
GAATTTTCAAAACAAGTCAAAAATGTTGAATTTGGATGGAATGAATACCTATAGTGATATGTAAGTAAATAAAATTAGTTTTACAGTCTGGTACCTTAGAAAGGTCAAATGGCACTGATGGTGCCCAAATGGCACCATTTAGTCCGCCTGGACCTACCTGTACTAAAACCTCTCTAAAATCACTTTATTCACTTTATTAGCATTTATCCTGGAACAGGGTACTCATTAGATGTTGTTATATGTTTCCCTAAAGGTTCTGGGCTACTATCCCATAGTTTCAAGGTGGTATTCACTCTAAGTAATGTGTTTTCTCTAGGCGAAAATTTAAAATTGACATTTCTTACTATGTTCTAGCAGAATTTACTCTGACACAGTAACATCTATATTGATTCTGACACTTCTGCAGTCCCCTCACAGGTGTTACCTTCTTTTTTAAACCAACTTTATTCATATAGCCCTTGTAGTTGTGGAGGCATACTCTATTCATTTTGGGCATGTCTTTTCGGGCAGGAGGCCTGTGAAATAGGCCTAGGGCTTAACAGGTTAAAGGCATTTAAATTAAGTTATGTGTTGGAGTTTGTATTATTCAAAATTGTGACACCAATATTTTCCCTTTGTCTGTTATCGGCCCCCTTGACTACTAATAATCAGTATTGGTATTGGCCCTGAAAAAAACAAATCGGTAACCCTCTAACCCTAACCCACTAAGTGAGATGTGATCTGGCCAGGCCACCCTTTTTAACTCACCATCAGACTTCAGGGTAGTAGGCATACGTGGCAATGTCACATTGGTTGTCCTTATTCCTGGACATCCTGATGTAGCCATTTTCTCCCCAGTTAATATCCCAACTGCACAAACAAACAAAATAATCATATTATAAAGACCATGAATATAAACAGAAAATAGAGAATATTAACAGTAATTCAAGGTAGATTCAAGTTGTGTTTGGATAATCTGCATGTTTCAACTGTGCAGTAGGCTACCTGTTCTTCACCAGCCAGTAGTCTTGGCCATCTTCAGTTCCATACCCCACCACCAACATGGCATGGAGTAAGTTTGTTTCTCGGCAGGAGGGCTGATCATAGATACCTTTTTAAATAAGTATATTACTCAGTCATTCTTTGGAAACTATTCACCAATCAATGTATCAGCGAGTCAATTATCAAATCAATCAATCAGCCAATTGATCAACCAACCAACATGTCAATTAATCAATCAATTCATTAATAAATTAACCGATAATCAACCAATCAAAAATAAAGAAATAAATTCTAAATCAACAACCAAGTAGATCTTAACTATTCAATCAATAAACATAATAGACAGACCCTATCGAAAATGAGGCTGTGGCAGGGACACTGAGGCACACTCACTGATATAACACTGAAGTAGTTTAAATCCCATGAGACAGATCTGTATGTTCAAACCGACCTGATTGATAAGACCAGAAATCTTCATAAACATCAATGGCAATAGCCACAGGTCCCACGGTTGCCACAGCTTCTTGCAGAGCGGGTTCAATCCTAGTCACCCTGACGTATCCATTACATGTAGCACCAATGCCTGATTCCTTGAAGCGACAAGATGAGTCCTGCAATATCATGTGAAGTAACGATTAGTTCAACAACATTAATGTATGTTTAAAACATGTAGCATTCTATCTCCAGTGTCTTTAAAGGAACAATGTTTCTCGGGTAGAATCAAAAACTTGCCTGTGTCCATAAAATAACACTTTATTTTGCAAAAGATATTCTATGATGTGAACAAGGCCAGGCATCTGAAATGACTTACAGTACAGTACAGACTACTATGAGTTCCCAGCGCATACGTTTCATATGACGAAAAATAAAATGAAATTAAAAAAAGCCTAAGCCTGAACAACTAAACGGATACAAATAAAACCCTAGGTGTAAATAAATGAATATAATCCAATGATTGTTGAATGACCTTTCCTTCATAGGGGTAAGCCTCCTCAGTGTCTATTCCCCCGTTATCATGGATGTAGCGAAAGGCATCGTACATCCAGCCTCCTTTGCAGCCCTGGGGCCCATAAGACTTGGCGCAGTCCACCAGCTGCTGTTCACTCAAAGAGGGGAGATATCCGTGTTTTATACAGGTGTGTGACTCCAGTGCACCTGTCTGAGGAAGAACACAACAAAAACTAATGGTGATGAAGCTCTCCAGCCACCCTTTAATCTAGTATTCAGGTTGAAAACATAACCTCCTATTGGAACATGTACACACTTAGAGAGAGAAACAGTCTCAGAGAGACTCAGACACACACACTTACACAGACACACACACTTACACAGACACACACTTACACAGACACACAGACAGACACACTTACACAGACACACACACACACACTAACACACACACTAACACACACACACACACACACACACACACACACACACACACACACACACACACACACACACACACACACACACAAATATGCCTCTTTAAATCCTCCAACTTACTGTACTGAACGCCCAGCAGGAACCACAACTGCCCTGCATTTTGACAGGGGTCACACAGTTTGTTTTCCTCCAGTCGATTGAGTCCGGAAGCATAGCGCCCCCTGTGTGTCTGAAGAACTTTACACCTTGGTGACGCATAGTTTTAGTCTCATTGGAAAGCATCGTACTTCTCAGGAGTACAGTACTATAGAGCTCCTCCCTGCTCTGATAGAGAAAATAAAAAACTATCTTTAAAAGGCAATCCCAAAATGTATACAATTGTCAATTATTCCATCCGTAATAAGCCATCCCACCATGTCAGAGAACTGGTTCATGCCCATGCGGTAGGTCTTGATGCCTTCATCAGCCAGGATGTTGTGGGCCAGGACCCTGCGGCGGGTGGAGAGCCAGATGTTCTTATGATGAGCCTCCTGCCCGAGGGTCCTGTAGACCTTACCTATGGGTCAAAACAAATCTTGTAAATTACATATATTATTTACAGTCTGCTGACTTTCAATCAAACAAGTGTTTCATTCCCGAACCCATCAACGAAAGTCTCTTGTCAGATTTGATTAAAAGACATCTGCTAAATATCAGTCAGTTAAGTTTTCTGTCTTCCTGTTCATGAAATAATCATAAAAAAGGAGCTAAAGTTGATAACCTGCCTTTATAGACAGCCTGCTACTTATTCAACACCGCAGAAGCCTCAGACGAATTACATAGAAAGGAAACTAAACCTGACGGACAGGACAGGGATATTAATAGAAACACTAAGAGAAAATATTCAACCTATACACTTGAAAACATGCACATATACACATTATTCATACCAAAAATACAAACACTTACGTTAGCAAAACGTGATTTAGACCAAAAGGTTAGACACTTGAAATTTGTTCTCGGAAACAAACACAATGCCCACATCAGATTAGAAGATGTGGTTTATTTTTTAAACAACTTCAAACCTAAAACATTGTGGAAAAGCATAACTCATAACATGTATTTAATATAACGTGCTAAATTAAGGCAACTGAGTTATAATTATTAACAAAATATTCCCTCACCGAACTTGAGACTCCATGCGTGGAAGTCCATGTCCTCCAGAGAGAGGCAAGCACAGCTTATCACCGCCAGACAGACAACTGCAATCGGCAACAACCTCATCCTGCTACACTGAGGAAATAATCACCAGATTAGACTTCACTTCAATTTAATACAGTATGTGACTGTAGATGTGGGAGTGTGCGTGTGTCAGTGTGTGTGTGTGCGTGTGCGTGTGTGTGTGTGTTTGTGTGTGCGAGAGAGAGTGAGAGAGAGTCCATGGGTCTAAGAATGTCTAAGAAGTAAAACTTGAAGCCCTCACCTGTTTAAAGGTGAAAACCTTCTGTAGACGATAATCAGACACAGTTTGATCGACCACAGTGCTAAATCACTGCCTCTTCCTGCTCTGAGCTGCACCCATGTGATCATTTCTGGTTAAAGATGAGGCAATGCCAGAGAGAGCTGAAAGGCTGGTAATAAAAACATGGAAGTGAAAGTTTTTTGTTAGTTGATGTAAGGTTAAACTGAATAAGTTTGCACCACCTTTGGGTGTGGGTTAATGTGTGTGTGTGTTTTTTATGTATGTGTTTACTTGCTACTGTGATACACTTTACTATTTTAGTATTGCCCTAAAACCACCTGTACAGTACAATTTAAAGTTAGTATTCATCACTGTAAAGGAGGAAATTAGAACGGCCAAAACGTGTTTATGTCTCTTGTGTGAAGAAAAGCACAGAGCAGAAAGCGACCTTCTCCCCCCGAGATGTAGAGTTGGATGTCTCGAGACCACTTTTACGTGGTCTCGGGCTTGTCACAGTCCCGACTGTCTTTGGTCTTGGTCTTGTCTTGGTCTCGGATCCCTCGGTCTTGTCTTGGTCTCATTGTCTTGGTCTTGCGGTCTCGGGTCGACATAGTGGTCGGGAGATTTGCAACAAATAATGTCCATGATACAAAACATAATATTCGATAATGCAACATTAAATTATTTCGCCTTTTACGCCCTTCAAATGCAACCTTTCAAATGCAACCAATCAATGACATACATGTATTTTTGTTGAGATTAAGAAACTGGTGCTCATCCAATCAAAAGACGCAAGTGTAGCCAGCGCGAAACGTTATAATGTCAGCGAATTCTGCCATCATTAAATTTGCATTCACCGAACACAAAGAAATTTGCAGTCCAGGGGCAAGAAAGAAGCATTCTGCAAAATGCAAGTTTTGCAAAGTCTCTAACCGAAACAGCCGGGACGACATTTACAGTAAGTGAGCTCACAGTCACACACATTCATGACAAGCTCTGTCTCTGCATTGTTTTGTCTGTAGTTGAAATAATACCTTTTTAAATTGAATTTAAACTGGGACTGAACCTCTTACCCCCGTATGCTGCTCTTATTCAATTGATGCAAGTTATGGTGTAACACTAGCTCACTAGCTGTTCTTTTGTTTTTTGGTCTCGGTCTTGGTCTCGTCTCGGACTCGTCTCGACTTTGTCTTGGTCTTGACTCAGTCTGTCTTGGCCTCGGTCTCGTCTTGATACCCTCTGGTCTTGGTAGTGTCTTGGTCTCGGTTTAGGCGGTCTTGACTACAAGTCTACCGAGATGTGAAGTCGGGCATCACATACGCTGCAGGCCGTAGCCACGGGCCATAGGATAGGGGGTTTTAACCGAAGTGCACCCCGGTGCAGGCCGTTTTCGGTGAATATCTTTTGACAGGAAGGTGCCAGAGAAATGGGAGGTAGACGTGCCCTCCCCAAAAGGGAGGAGCGGCTTTCCAACGGCTTTTACCAAGTCCGTGCCACCCCCCCCCCTGGAGATGTGGAGTCGGGCATCACATATGCTGCAGGCCGTAGCGGCTTTGCACAGCCAAATCCTAAGTGTGCTCGGTACAGGTCCCCTCATCTTCCCGGTGGCGTTAGAGGGCAAACAAGGTATCCATCAACATCTACTCTTCCAGGCGACTGCAACAGTGTCAAACATGAGAATATTCGAACATGTTCAATGGTAGCAATTAGCTGCGGAATTTGAGGCCTTAATTAATAATGACCAGCTATTGATTCGCTTCCTGATAGAAATTTGTGACAAATGACATGTTATTTTGCATCTAGACGTTGAGCTGAGTCCAATGACACCAAGCCTGACACTCTAGCAAAACGGTAACATGCATTTTACATGGTAGCCTACACCTATGGTCTAGGTCGGACATGATCTCGGTGTGGCACAAGGTCTGGCTGGATCCCGTTAGACTCAGCTCAACGTGTAGATGCTATATAACATTTAACTTGTCAAAAATCCCCATCGGGGAGCAGAGCTTGACCTTGCTAACCGTTTTGTATTTATTTAGAATCGTATTTACTTAACGGTTACTAAATTATACTTTATGTCCAGTAGGGGGCGCTCTCCAATAATGTTGGTAGAGGGTGATGTGGGGAGGGGTGCCCTGACCTTGGTGACCCTTTTGTATTTATTTAGAATGATATTGTTACGTATTTTAAGCACATAAAATGCCCCCACATAGCCACTAGGATGCAGGATCGAACACACAAGCTGCATTACCCTCACATAGCCACTATGAAGCAGGATCAAACACATAAGCTGTAGTAACTACTCCAGCCACAGATGGCAGCACCTTTAGACAGGCGAGGAGGGCGGAGCTATTACGTCACACCGACCACGCCCACTTCACATAGGCCGCGCCCACTTGACCATATCAAGCTCGACAGAGAGATTGGAGTGCAGAGCTGATAGGCAGACCCGCAGAGAGACCCAGACCTAAGCCTGGGACTCGAAGTAGCTCAATGGTATTTCTCTCACACCCGTTGGATACAGTTCCCTCCCTTTTGGTTCATAGTTGGCATATCAAAATGAACCAACGAAGGCGGAGGACTACTCTATAGTAAGTTTTTTGCTTTATTCAAAACGGAACAATGACAAAATACCTGGGACTATGCTTTGTATGAGGTGCAGGCTATCTTGTAATTGTTTCAGCATTTGCACCGGGACCTAGTATTTACGCCTTTTAGCCACTTTCAATTTTTTGCCTCCTGGCGCACATTAGGGGCTAGGCCGAAGGTGCACTGGAACCAAGTATTTACGCTTTTAGCCAATTTCAAAATTTTCGCGCTCTAGCCCACATTAGAGGCTAGGGCTGACCTACAACCTATAATCTGAACCTCCTTTGCCACTTACCAGGGATTTCACAACAATTTACCTTAAACTTTAGCCTGACCACTTACCTAAATCTTAGGGTCTATCCTAACTGCAAAGTCGTCGGACGACGTGGGGAGATTTTTGGGATATTGAATTATACCTAACCCTTATCCTAACCCTAACCACTTATTGTGAATTTTATTTTCTTGTCTTGCTACTTATAGACCTGAATTGCATCCTTGTCCAATAGGTGACGCTCTCAAATAATGTTTGTAGAGTTGGTTGTGGGGAGGGGGTCTTGACCTTGCTAACCGTTTTGTGTTTATTTAGAATAAGATCGTTTTTGCTTAACGGTTACTAAGTTATACTTTATGTCCAATAGGGGGTGCTCTCGAATAATGTTGGTAGAGTGTGATGTGGGGAGGGTTTGCCTTGACCTTGGTGACCATTTTGTATTTATTTAGAATGATATTGTTAGGTATTTTAAGCACATAAGCTGCCCCCACATAGCCACTAGGAAGCAGGATCGAACACAAAAGCTGCATTACCCTCACATAGCCACTAGGAAGCAGGATCAAACACATAAGCTGTAATAACTACCCCAGGCACAGATGGCAGCATTTGCACCGGGAATCTAGTATTTACGCCTTTTAAGCACTTACACATTTTTCGCCCTCTAGCCCACATTAGGGGCTAGGCCGAGGGTGCGCCGGAACCAAGTATTTACACATTTTAGCCAATTTCAAAAATTTCGTCCTCTAGCCCACATTAGGGGCTAGGGCCGACCTAGAACCTAGAATCTGGACCTCCTTTGCCACTTACCTAAATCTTAGGGTCTATCCTAACTGCGAAGTCATCGGACGACGTGGGGAGATTTTTGGGATATTGAATTATACCTAACCCTAATCCTAACTCTAACCACTTATTGTGAATTTTCTTTTCTTTTCTTGCTACTTTTAGACCTGAATTGCATCCTTGTCCAATAGGTGGTGCTCTCAAATAATGTTTGTAGAGTTTGAACTGGGGAGGGGGGTCTTGACCTTGCTAACCGTTTTTTATTTATTTAGAAAGGGTTAGGGTTGGGGTTGGGGTTAGGGTTAGGGTTAGGTTTCGAGAGTAATCCCTCCGGTGACGGAGGGGGGATGCGCGGTCCATCCGGTCCTCGGGCATCCAACGGTCCCGACCCCGGGATCCTGGGTTGGGACGGTATTGTCTATGGGGTGAGGGGGGGCGTCTATACCCCTGTGGTGGTGAGCGGGGACGTCGGTTCCGGTACGGTGAGAAGGTAGGTGCGTCCCCGCGTTGTGGTGAGCGGGGACGACGGATCCTGGACGGTGCGTAGGTCCCTCCATCCCTGGTTGGATATGCGTGATAATCTTCCCCGCAGTCTAGGAGGGGGTGAAGACGTCTCGGCGGTGATGGTGGGCACCAGGTCCTCGGTGGTGGCCCAGTGCGTCTGGCCATATAGGGTGAGTTATACCTCGGTGGTGTAGTGGGACGTCGGGTTCTCGGTGGCGATGGTGGTCGTTGGTAGGTGTCTGGCGAATATTGCCATTCATCCCCAGGAAGATGTTGCGGCCTACCACGTGGAGGGTGGAACGGGGCCCGACGCCTGCCGTAGTGGACTTCTGTCCATTCGCCCATATTTTATAAGCGGTGAAAAATGTACGAAAAAATTGTATGCAAAAATGGATAAACTATTACTTGTGGTAAAACAAATTGTATTGAGTAGTTGTAATTTACGATGTTTATTCCAAGGATAGATTCGACGTTTCGACCAAGCGGGGTCTTCATCAGGAATGGTTATACAATGGTAACACATGGGTAATAGCATGTTGCCCGGGGTGGGAAAAAAAACTTCCCGTATCACCGGGAGGTCAAAGTTATTAATTGTACACTTTTATATCCAAACATACAAAATATTATAGCAGGGTAAATATTGATCAGGATATTTCAGTATTAGACCGTAAATAATTGCAAATGGTTTTATATAAAAAAAAGAAATTAAAATATATTCCGGACTGATTAATGCAGAACATCATGGCCGGATGGCGCCATCGTGTGGTGGGGATCCAGAGGCACAATAAACAGACAGCATCACAACAGGATATCAGAGACTGCAAGGCTGGGTCCCTAATGGCACCCCCGTGTGGTGGGGATCCAGTGGTACAACAACAAGGGACTGTAGAACTAGGTCCCAGAACAGAAAAAGGTCCAAACGAACTTTATTGGGTATAGAAAATAATAAACAAACAGGATCTATAGGTCAAAAGCATCAAGACAAGGGAAACATTAATCTTGGGGCCCCAAGTTAGGATAATATATAGTAGTGGGTATATTAGGTATAGGTTATGACAAATGTATTCAGGAACAAGCTTTATTGGGTATAGAAAATAATAAACAAACAGGATCTATAGGTCAGAGGCGTCGAGACAAAGGAAACATCCATCTTGGGGCCCCAAGTTAGGATAATATATAATCGTGGGTTTATTAGGTATAGGTTATGATAAATGTATTCAGGTTCGGGTTATTAAGTTAGAAACAGTGTTGGTTAGGTTATGTTTAGGGTTAGGGTGGGTTGGCTTACGTATTTGAGGTTGGGGTTAAGGTGGGGTTATTGGTTATGGTAAGGATAATAGATAGTCTTAGGTATATTAGGTATAGGTTATGGTCTGCCGTCGGATGGGAATTAAGGTAAGCTAAATGTAAACAAAGTGTTGGTTATGTCTTTGAGGTTGGGGTTATGGTGGGGTATATATTAGGGTATTGGTTATGGTAAGCATAATAGATGGTCTTAGGTATATTAGGTATAGGTTATGGTCTGCCGTCAGATGGGAATTAAGGTAAGCTAAATGTAAACAAAGTGTTGGTTAGGTTATGTTTAGGGTTGGGCTGGCTTATGTCTATGAGGTTGGGGTTATGGTGGGGTATATATTAGGGTATTGGTTATGGTAAGGATAATCGATAGTCTGAGGTATATTAGGTATAGGTTATGGTCTGCCGTCAGATGGGAATTAAGGTAAGCTAAATGTAAATGTAGTCAGGTTAGGGTTATTAAGTTAGAAACAGTGTTGGTTAGGTTATGTTTAGGGTTGGGGTGGGTTGGCTTACGTCTTTGAGGTTGGGGTTATGGTAGGGTATATATTAGGGTATTGGTTATGGTAAGGATAATAGATAGTATTAGGTTTAGGTTATGATCTAACGTCAGATGGGGATTAAGGTAAGCTAAATGTAAACGTAGTCGGGTTAGGGTTATTGAGGTGGAAATAGTGTTAGTAGGGTTATGTTTAGGGTTGGGGTGGATCTCAGGTGTATCTTTATTTAAGGTCTGGGGTTGGGGTTGAGAATATGAGGTCGTATAGGTATAGCTCCTATTTTGGAGATCCAATGATCCTCTATGATTCTCCTTTGGCCCAGGGTCCAAGTGGTGTTTTTTTGTAGACCGGTTATTCTCATGGCAGCTTGGCCATGAGATCTGAAATGTTGTATAAGGGGTAGGTCAGGATATTTGTTGTTAACCAGGTCTGTGTTGTGTTGCCTTAACCGGGTTGCCAGAGACAAACCTGTCTCACCTACGAATAGTATAGGACAGAGGGAGCAGTGGACCAGGTAGACACAGTTATTAGAGGAGGGGGTAAATTCTTGTTTTATTGCATGCCAAGAGTGGTTTGTGTGGTTTTGGATAAATTGTAGTTTTGTAAATGACCTGTTTGGTTCCCTGGGGTTCTCTACGTTATCTAGTGGGGATAAAGTAGCTCGTACCAAGATATCTTTTAGATTTTTGTTCCTTCTGAATGCCGAGATGACTCTGTAGTCTTGAAACGGTGTGTGTTGATTCAGGAGGTTGTCAAAGTTCGCTTTGAGCATGTTACTCAGAGTAGCTCCTATGGAAGAGTAGGTTATCATCAATGGGATTGGTTTGGCCTGACTCCTAGTCTTTCTAACCAAAAAGGTTTTGTAGCAGTTTCTCAGGAAGGGTCTTGAGTAACCTCTTTTCCTAAGTGCTCGGAATAGTGTGTGGGTGGATTCCTCAAAGTCCTCCCGTCTGGTACTAATCCTGTGGAATCTGAGTATCTGTGATTTGACTAGACCCTCGTATGTGTGTCTGGGGTGGAAGCTGCTCTTAAAAAGGAGCGCATGTGTGTCTGTTTGCTTAAAAAATACTTTAATGTCTAGGGTGGAGGTGGAATTAAAGTCGGGTCCTTTAAATGTTGTGGTGTCCAGGAAGTCTATGGTGGAGTTGTGAATTTCGT
>OOFH01111683.1:0-10692 GCA_900323355.1 Merlangius merlangus
CCGAGGATCCCTTGCGACACCCTGAACTCGGCGACCACGCCCACGGTCGCCACAATACATTGTTTATTTGAAATGCAATTTTTTTTAGGAGAAAACATGAAAAATCATCTCATGGTTTTTGAGTAATGGGTCGGATCATTCTCGGATCAACAACAAAAAAGATAACATGACAAATGTGACTTTAAATAAAATTTTCAAATGTGTAAAAGCAAAATAAATAATTTGAATCAAATTGCTTGTGTCCACATAAAATAAAAACATAACTCAAGATGTCCATCCAATGTATAAATAAAATCATAAAATATTTCAAAACAAAATAAATACAAACTGAGGCATTATTCCTTCTTCAAAACATGGATAATAGTAGTACATAAAAGACTACCCTCCAGACACCCGTCCGGTTTTAGCGTTGTTATGGATGTTACGCAATACATCCTCTAGAGGGCAGTGACTGTCGTGTCACAAATTACTAGTATCGACAATCGCAAACATTGCATCTGTAGAGGGGATGATTTTGCTTTGTGACTAAAATTGTCAAAAAAGAAGGCGCAAAAAGTTTAGGTGGCATGCGACACCCCTCACCACCCCGCAGATTCGCTCCTCAAAATGTTGTGCCATTTTTAAATGACCAGTTAGCCTATCCTCATTGCCAAAGCAGGAGAAAAATGTAATAAAAAGGTCAGGTATATAGTATATTAGGCTGTAAGTATAAAACGTTAAATACAATATATATATATACACCGGTACATCTCAGATATTATACTACTCTCTATTTTCGCCAATGGTTGGACTTCTGACTCTTTACTGCCGCCTCGATTTCCGTTGGTATTGCTCCGTTTGTCCCGGAGCACTCCGGATTCGTAAGCTCAGAGGCGACGGACCCACTGACGGACGAAACGACCTCCGCAACTGGACGAAAGGGTTCCTATCCATATTGACCGTAGGGTGTGAATGGGCCTTAAGTCTACACTCTCCCCAGACAATGTAGACATCCTTTGTTTTTTCATCAAGTATCGTAGCGAAACACAGTTTGTGGTGTTTTGGCATTTTACTGGGCATTTTGTAAATCCATTGATTTCTGTTGGAAGACTCATTGCTTGTTGACCGGAAACGGAAAGGGGGGCTGGTTGTAGTCTTTTCGCTCGGTTCTAGCCATACTGTTGAAATGGAGAACCGAGCGAAAAGACTACAACCAAACATAAACAGGCCCCTTTAAGTGTCCGGTTCCGGTCCGGTTTCCGTTACAATAGGATTTACAAAATGCCAAATAAAATACGACAGAAACTGAATTTTTCTACAATACTTGATTAGGAACATCAACGAACACCACTAACCACTCTGTGAGTTGCAGATTTCTGAAAATGAACGTTAAGGGTTGTTTTAAGTACAGGTTTCTGAATGATAGCCAGCCATTCTGAAGCAGGCAGGGGCGATTTGAAATGAGCCAAATACCCGAGACAGGACCAATAGTCAACATTTCGGTGTCAACCACTATATTTCATCCTAGACTAACAAAAAAGGGGGCTTCATGTGCTAAATACCGGAATTGTCCTTTAAACATGTGAACGCACTCATCACGTGAACGCACTCTTTTATTTTTGCATAGTCAACCGATCCGCGGATCACTTGCGCCCCCAAACCGTGAGGGTTGATCCACACGGATCACGGGTAACCCGTGATCTGTTGCACCACTAGTAGGCCTATACCTTTCATCGACCAGTTCAAAGGCCATTTTGGCTGTCGCAAGAGCTGGAGCAAAAGCCGAAGCAGCTGCAAGCCACGGAGGCCAGCAGAAGCGACAGGCTCGAAGCCAAGGAGAAAGGCAGATACAGCAAGCTCCAAACCACGGAGGCCAGCAGAAGCAACAGGCTCCAAACCACGGAGGCCAGCAGAAGCAACAGGCTCCAAGCCACTGATGCCAGCGGTAGCAGCAGGCTCAAAGCTACGGAGGCCAGCAGAAGCAGCAGGTTCCAAACCATGGACACCAGCAGAAGCAGCAGGCTCCAAGCCATGGAGACCAGCAGAAGCAGCAGGCTCCAAGCCATAAGTGCCAGCAATAGCAGCAGCAAGTCACGGCGGCAAGCAGAACCAGGCTGCTCCAAGCCAGGGAGGCCTGCAGAAGCCGAACTTCTTCCCCCGGCAAAAGTGTGTGCCATAATACTATCAGGGGGAGAGTAAAATCAGGTAAAAGTTTAAATAGGTGAATTAATGTTATAAGTACGTAAGTGCTTCGTCGGCCGTGGTTCTTTTGATGCAACCCGTTTTTATTCAGTATAGAGTAAACCATGACTGAAGACCTCCGTTGTAACCAGACTACGTCTGAATCCGCACAGATCTGGTGCAACTAGCCCGGGAGCTCGAGATGAGGAAAGTAACTTATAACATTACCATGGTTTCAAGGACGCGTTGTCATCATTGGTTGATTGTTGTCTTCAATTAGGACCACTGTAACACACACACAAACACACATAGCTATAGACAAAAATATACATAAGTTCCGGGACTGAATGATATGACTATACTAACTGTTGTCCCGACTACTTGTGCACAAGGAACCACATGATTTCACTGTATATTTTCGGAGAAAATGTCCTTTGAAAACCTCACGTGCATGCTTGGTCCTTTGAAAACCCTTGCGAGATACCACACAAAGGTGATTAGAGTAGAGGCGCACGAAGATATTGTGTGACGGCTGGCTTAACCACGGATGGACGAATGACGGCTCACTGGACCGCAGTCCCACACACACACACACACACCAAGTACTGCACAGCACAGCATATTCTGAACATACAAAAAAAAGGTAACACAAGTTTAGAGTTTTACTTTAGTGGTCACAATTAGGTTAACTAACCTAAAATTAGTGACAGCAGCAGCTATACACTCTTTCACGACAACCAACACTTGTGACTAACCAAGAATTTTCTTCAAGCTGGATGGATTCTTCTCCCGTATAGCATAACGTCCGAATGTCAGGCTCTTAAACCATGGACCTTTTAAATAACGTTGCGAATCGGTTGAGTGAGCTTTAGCCTGATATCAAGCCAGCGTTGTCAACTCATATCATTCCGTTTTCATACGTATCCGGAAAAAAGAAGCGAGCGTGTCCGGGTCATGGACCTAATTTGGTCCGTGTGTGTTTGTGTATGCCTGGTATTGAACTTGTGAGCGTGTGTGCGAGTATGCGCACACACGCACCACACACAACACAAGCCCGAGAAACGAGCACGCACCGTAGCAGCGTCTTCATCGTTTGGGCGCTCATTCAAGAACACGTAGCGCCATATTCAGGCCATAGGTTGCAGGTGGTTGGGAACCCACCGCTGGTGTATATTTGGGTGTCAGAAATCCCCCACATGTTTGCCTAAATGTCCTCCTCGCAAAGACATTTCCAGAATTGCCCGACTCAAAGTCGGACTCATGCTCTACTTTTGTGTTGACTTAACCTCAAAAATAATTCCTCAGTATCTCAATACCACTTGCAAGATGTTGCTGCTGGATGTTAAGCCTTTAGAAAGAGGAAATCCACATTCACCTTCTATTTTTCTGTCTTTATGCTTGATGAGGTAAGAGGTCCTGATGCTATGATATTCTTCAGCTGTTAAATCTTAAATGACGTAGCAGTTTCGCTAAAGCTGATCTTCCTGTTCATGCATGCATTCATGCACCTGCATCTGATTAAGTACCACATGTGAAAGTGTTACAGATCACAATGGAAAATATCAGATTTCACGCTATTTATTCTGTTCACACACTTATGAAAATAACTGATCAAAGTCACACGTGGGCAATCTTCACTTTTGCTTGAAGCGGAAAGGGGCCCAATGCTCGCGCTATTAATTTGTATGTGTGCATTTTAGAGGTTAACCACCAGATGACGTCATTGGATTCATCAGTATTGTTTAGGCAATCAGATGGACAGTGGCTATACACAGTATAGCTACTCGAGCTTTCCAACCCATCGTTGTGTAGCCCACCTTTGTGAAATGTGTGGGACAAAATGTGTAATAAACAGGAAAAGGCCCTGCCACACCTGACACCTGGAGTGGGGTAATCTTGGGATTACTGTTGAACTAGGCTATGTGTTCACCCGGCTATGAACTGATACCTGATAAATCATATTCTATAAGCACTGACCTAGATTACATCTTTTGAAGGTTTCCCAAAGATAAAGATGTGAGGAAGAAGTGAGAAGTGGCTTTGAGGAGAGAAGGATTCACTGCAAGTGATTAGTTGTCTGCAGTCAACATTTTAAGCAGGTTGATTTTGACAGGATGGGTCAGATTGTCAGACTACTTGATGGTGTTATTCCATCCCTCTTCAGCTTCCCGGTTCACCTCCAAAAAGTAGGTGTATCATCATAAGGCTAGCATTCATAAAAGTAAATATTCTATTGTCAAAAAAACGTATCCTTTTATATATTGTATTATGTATTATGCATAATGTTTCTTATTTCAGTTGGTAAAGGGCAGGGCTACGTCTACCTCCAGAAGAGCTGACGAAAGCCTGTCCGTGGCCTCTTAAGGATTCCCCAGAATTGACAGCCTCACACCCACAACCTTAGCCTAATCTGATGTGAGTATTTCTACTTTAAACATATCATAATGTTCCTGGACATATTAAAATCTCACGTTTTGCTGCCCCTCATATTAAACACTCACAAATAACTGGCTTTGATAGCTGATGATATAAGAAAGAATGTGATGCTTTTTTCTTATTTTCTCTGTTCTGTAGTGTCTTTGAGCACTGTGTGAATCACTATTTAATGTATTATTATTGTTATTATTATAAGGTGCTGAGAGCTGCAGAGAGGGTGATCCGCCAAGCTTCAACCATGCAAGCTCAAACTCCTAAGGTGTCAACAGTCCTACACATCGTCCGAGGGGAGATTGGAACAGAGGATATTTTTCTGCTTGGGGAACACATTGAGGAGACACAGTTTGGCATCGATAACCACCATTCGGACTTGCTTTCATTGGTTGTGTCTGTGTTTCATGAGCTGGATGCACCACATTGCCAAACTCGCCTCTTTTCAACTACAGAAAGGAAGCACAAGAAAGAAGCTGTGCAAAACAGTTCTCTTTCAGGGGTTTTAACCCTAACCCTGGCTGCTTTTTATTGTCTTTTGAATTTCACTAGTTCTGGTCTGATCATTTTCCTGTAGGCCTACATTTATATTTATCTATATCTAACCATTCCATCAGCAGATCTGTATTATGATGCATTCTCATTTTAGGCAAAGTATAAGACAAAACAGTATAATTGTAACCATGAATAAGTCATTCAAGTAACAACATTTACTAACATTGTTGGGTAAGACAGAATTTGGGTTTATTTGAATCCAGTGAAACAGATTGGTGTTCATATATGTTTAAATATTTGGCAGATGCTTTTTTCTAAAGCGAGAATGTTAATAGTATATACAAAATATCAATACAAAGTGTCAAGACAGAATAAACTGCTGCTGCAGCCACAGTCAAAGATGCAGTCTATAAGGTCCCTAAGATATAAACATATCTAATGTATTCATACATTGTTTATGCAGGATATATGTCATATTGTTTCTTCAATTTAAAAATAGCTGACCGTTTTTTTCCCCTTCTCTGTGATTATGTTCCCAGTTTTGATCTCGGATGTCTGGTCACTTAAAGCATATCAGAATAGAGCAGAGAAATAGTTCGCCAAAGACGTCGCTTTGCAATCGAATACGCTGGGGTTGATAAGTTACCGGACTGCAGAGTGATACAGATGACGTGAATCAGAGGCAAAAAAACCCACTTTCCTTGACAGCGGTCAATATGGTGGACGTGCATTCCACTGCATTGAGAGGAGCCGTGTAATGAACAAAAATAATTGACAACTGAACGTTAGGAAGGCCCATGCAAGTGAAAGGAGCAGTCTAAATCATTAAGAAGAGCCGTGTAATAAGTAAGGGATAATGTATAGAATGCCGGTCATTATCGCGAAAATAAGCCCCGACAGGGCGAACCCCGAAGCTTAATAATGACCTGCGACGTTCTATACATTATCCCGCTTATTACACGGCTACGTGCCAAAACGAAAAAATTACTTCACATGGTGTGTCTTTTTACAATTTATTTGTTACCAGCATTCGTAGTGTTGATCAGCAGAGAAAATAGTCCGCCAAAGACTACTTGAGGAGTGGTACCAAAGACATCATAGGCAAAAAGTCCTTTGTTTTCCATGACAACGGTCAATTATACTTGTGCCGGAAGTTGTGAAGAGCCCATGCAAGTGAACGGACCGTTCCATGGCATTGAGAAGAGCCGTGTAATAATCAATAATTTAAAAAAAATAATAGGCCTATATATATTTTTTTCTTTTTCAAGTGGTGGGTACAAAATGAATCATGACGAAATCTGATGGGGACGCGTCCCCGGCGTAATCGACGCCTATGGCTGACAGTTCATTGCTCCAGCCAAACGGATTACACTGAGTGGAGCGGATCACCACTCCAAGATGGTGGCCCCGCGTCTCAACAGCGCCAGTAGGCGGTAGCGTTCGATGCTGCGTCTATGATATAAGATGTCTATGTGTCTATGTGTCTTGCTTGTCTCTGAGTCCTGCTTTTGGGTTCAAATCTGCCAGCCTCTTCAGTAGAGCGTGACAAGGTCAGTGCTTACAGAATATGATTTATCAAGTATCAGTTCATAGCCATAACCCTAACCCTACCCTAGGCAGCTAGACCTACAGTACTGGGCTTCATGCTTACCTTCAATATAATTACACATGAACGTATGTCGGTCTCCTGTGCTTATTACTACTTGCAATATAACACACACATTAGTTAGTGTTATAGGGGGGTCCGGGGGGGCTCGACCCCCCCCCCAATATACCAATGAGACCCCCTGAAAGCCTCAAAAGCAACGTTTTAGGGGGGTCTCAAATTTTGTCAAAAAAAAGATATAGCCTATATATTTTATCGTCAGTCATGGTCACTTAAAAAGTTTTTAAGCTCACCATGTCCAGTAGGCCTATTCAGAATTCAAAACATTTATTCACAAATGTTATTTTTTTGCCCAGCTGGGCCCTATTTGCGTATGCAAATTAGCCATGTTCGCCAAACAGAAGTAAGAGGTAATGTTGAAAAGTCATACTAAAAACGTCTAGTAAGCGAAAGCTAAACCATAGTGTATCACTCACACACGTTGGGTCTATTCTAACTCAAGGTAAGAGGCTATCGTTTAGATCTTTGCAGTGACTGCACTGTGATAATAGAACTGGGACATATAGAGTGCACTGTGCATTAGATGAGTGTGTCGGCATACTGCATGGTGAAGGGGTTGTGGTCTTAGTGAAGCAGCCTAGCCTTGCAAGTTGGAGTAGGCCTAATTGTTAACTTGCGTGCGAGAGAGAGAGAGCGAGAGAGGGAGAGCGAGAGAGCGAGGTGATGTTTGGCTTGTTGTGTAAAATGTTGTCAGCATCCGAATGGACGAATGTGCATTGTGTATGTGTTCAATGATGTATCTGTCTGATTTGCTGTAGATGGATGGTTAAATAATGTCACACGATCGGTCATATTGCAGGCTTTCATTCGCAAGTGCACCGAGTGCCAGTCTCCGATAGGCTATACGTGGCATTTATTCAGTTGTAGATTGCTCTTCAAGTTCTAACTGTGACAAATTGGTGCCAATTATTGTTGTGTTTGCATTGTAGTGCACAACTTTGCCTCTCCTTGTTATAAAACAATGTGGATCCAAACAACTTTAGCCAATGCAGCCTCCTATGTCAGTACTGACACAGGAGGCTGCATTGGCTAGTGTTTCTTTACGAATAGGCTACTATAGCATATCGGATTATCAACAATTGTTGTGTGCGTGTGTGTTGTCATGTAGGCTATAGACTGATTGCTTGCATCCATTACATATAGTAATGTTATGGGATACTGCATATTGAGATCATTTAGATCGGTATTGTGCAACAATCGGGGGATGGGGACCCCCGAATATTGACAGGTATTTCGCACACTGGTTGTGACACATTTTTATTGGTGTCTTTAGCGCTCATTGTGGTGAGATATTATTCCGCAGCTATAGCTTTCATTGGTTTTAATACGTTTTAATTAGTTTTTAATGAGTTTGAATACGTTTATTAAAGAAACAATTCAGAAAGACAAACATAGTATTTTGTAGTAGGCCTATTAAAACATTTCGGGTGTCTTGAGCGCCCTCCTGTGATGAGATATGAGACAGCAGCTAGAGCTTTAATTGGTTTTAATGAGATTTAATACGTTTTAATGAGTTTAAGTATTGTGTATTGTTCAACATTTTATTGCTATTTTTTTTTCCCCCTATGGTGACATATTCCACCGCGAGAACATTTACTTACCGTGAACAGACAATACATTTATTATCATTCATACGTGTATTTAAAGGGGGACAAATGCATCAACTTGCTTGTAAAAGAGATTCTGAATCTCAATGGGATTATTCCTGGTAAAATAAAGGTAAAATAAAAATAAAATAAACTCAAGGGTGCAATAACGGTAATTGGATAAAATAATTGATTGTTCTTTATTTTAACTGCAACATGTGAGTCAAATACAATCAGCTAAGGGGAACAATAATTGAAATCTGATAAAAATCCTTAGTTGTGCTTTATTTTGAGAATAATGCTGTTACACCAGCGTGTTAATACAGCATTATGATGTGTATGGAACGGGGGTCCATTTTGTCTTGGTGGATCCTAGATGTGGACGGTGAGCTCTGCCGAGGGGGCCATCACAGACCTCAGCCATGAAGCCAGCTCGGCATTCTGCACACACAAGACAGGGAGAGTTAGCAAGGAGTAAAGATTATTTATAGAGCACTTTTAAAACACAGCTCGTGCTGCCCAAAGTGCTGTACATAGTGCATTAACTAAATATAAAATAAAAATAGAATTAAATAAATACACTTACAAATCAGTGATTTAAAATAAGACAACATAAAAAGACAAGTTTGTGTGTTGGGGTTAGTTTTGGGCTTGCTGACCCAAGAGTTGGACGAGTCCTTCTGTGTGATCGTAAATCGTGGTAAACATACACCTTTACCCTGGCCAAAGAAAATGATGGAAAACAACAAATACTGAAAATATATTACCGAAAAAACGTCACTATCTTAATTACTTAATTGCTAACATCCCAATGCTCCTATGCACGTTAATTAGCCTACTATGTGACGAAACGGTGGGCTTCAAGACCAGTACGTATTCTTCAAATGGCACTTTTTTTTTGATTGTTAATTTAATTGAGTTTGTGAGCTTGTTACAATTCAAGGATACATATTACCACGCACAGTTCAACATTGAATAGGCTGCCATGCTAAAGGTAAGAATGATAATCGACACTGAAACAATGTAAAAGTATAAACCTAAAGGACCTTGTGCCTATTACAGTAAAATAACATTAACATTAACATCCTGACAGTAGATTAACATGAAGGAGCGACGGACTGACCTAAAGAAAGGGTTTTTAAGGTCCAGGAGGTTCCCGGATCTAAACCCAGACTGGTCTACGGTCGCTGTGATGTGGATGTCGTAGCTGTGTCTAAAACACGAAATAACAAGCACTTTCAACATAATTAATGACATTCCTAGGTTAGCTAGCTCTGTGCTTTCAAGCTCCGTTCTTTCGGGATGTTAATTCCATCCAGGGATTTTACACAGTTCTCAGAACTGGCATCAATCTGTCTCCAACTGTAGCTCTAACTGTAGCTAGCGGCTACAGCTAGCTGAAACAGTGTTTCTGTGACCGCCCGCCGTACCTCTGGATGGAGGCACTTGATAGCTATATCTGTAGCTAGTGGCTACAGCAATTTGTTACAGCTATTGGCTACAGCTAGCGGCTATAACTAGCTAGCACTGCAGGTCCGCTACCCACAGCCGTTCATCTAATTGGTGGTCATTGATAGCTACAACTGTAGCCAGCGATTGGTCAGCTAGCGGCTACAGGTAGTGGCTACAGCTAGCAGCTAGCTAGCCTACCTCTGGTTGTTTGTCATTGATAGCTATAACTGTAGCTAGCGGCTACGGCAAGCGGCTAGCAGCTAGCTAGCGGCTACCTCTGGTTGGTGGTCATTGATAGCTATAACTCTAGCTAGTGGCTACCGCTAATGGATAGCTAGCCTACCTCTGGTTGGTGGTCATCAGCACGGTGCCCGACAGCGTCTGGCCCAGCTTGGCGAACAGCGGCGTCTGCAGCAGGCAGCGCACCTGGTACCACTGGGTGAGGGGTTCAGTGGGGGAGGTGGACAGCCACACCGTAGAGCTGGGGGGGCAGAGAGACAGACAGGGGGGCAGAGAGACAGACAGGGGGGTAGAGAGACCGACAGGGGGGCAGAGAGACAGACAGGGGGGTAGAGAGACAGACAGAGCGGACAAAAGGCTCCCAGCTGTGACATGTGATTGGTCAGGAGGAGGGCTGTGATTGGTCAGGTGGAGGAGGAGGCCTGTGATTGGTCAACAGGAGGAGCAGGAGGTGGGAGGGTTCTGACCTGGAGCCGGTGAAGGCCACGTCGAACCAGAAGGCCAGACCATGGACCAGACCGGACTGGAGCAGCCGGAACACGAAGGGGATCTCTATCCTGAGGACAGACAGACACACAGACACACACACAGACAGACACACGGACACAGACAGGCACGCACGCACGCACGCACGCACGCACGCACACACACACACACAGGTAAAAT